>JAVQJG010006169.1:0-127309 GCA_036024015.1 Craterocephalus amniculus | reverse complement strand
ACACACACACACACACACACCCACACACTCTTAGACCTACTGTTGCCTCCTTCTCTCAGTATTTTTCTACCTTTTTCTTCTATTTCTTCTTTTTGAGAGGGAAAGGTTTCTTGATTCCTGGCATGCCAGAGAAGGGTCCTCTGAGGATTACATTGGCTAAGCCCTTATCACTCCAGGAAATTCAGTGCCTGCTTAAAAAAGTGGTAGGAGTAAAAATCAAGGGGAAGTGTTATTCTTTTTAAGTTTCTCCCTATTCCCATGGAAAGTTATTACGGGTTTGAAGAAAACTCATTTTTTTTGGCACTCAAGTTTTCTCATAACTGCATTTCATATTTCACCCTTCTTCTTCTTCTTCTTCTTTATTTTTTATTTTTTTTCCAGGCGGCTGGTGGAATTTTAGAAGTGGAAAATGTGAAGGCAGGTGCTTGAGAGAGAGGGAGAGAGGGAAGGTTTAGGGAGGGCTGTGCTCACTGGGAAGCAATGTTAAACATCCAGGGGAAATGTTTGTTATTCTAATGGGATACCACCATGGTAACAGCTTTTAGAGACTCCCAAGGCTTTGTGTGGAGTGTATGCACGCATTCATCAATCTCGCTTAATTTCTTTGGGGATTAGCAAATATAATCAGCCCTTACTCCAAGTCGTCACCTGTTTATCGACATGAATATTATGATAAAATTGAACAGAGCGCAGCTCCGTCGGATGTGGGGAGGCAATACTCTGGCTATTAATATAAATCATAAATTGAAGTGCACTACTGAATAGATTCAAAAGTCATTAGTTTTCCGTTTGCACTGAATGACATCCTAGACAGCAAAGCTTACATTTTGCACATACCTACTTCTCTTTCCCTTCTTTCAAAAATCCTTGTAACCAAGACCAAAGCACTTTGGCTCATATTACATCTTCAAATCAACATGTTTCAGAGGTAATGAATTATGTTATTGCATTTGTTGTACTTACCTTTACAAGGGTTTAAAAGCATTGGAGTGAGCCCATTTACATGGCTTGTTGGCGGGGGCGGGGTGGGACCCTGCCTGATGACGAACCTCTGTGTGTAAAAGGCTTCAGAAACTGGTAAGCCTCTCTCGGTTCTATACCTTTTTCTCTCTCTCTGCAGATTTCCTTAAGTGGCTTATGTGAATTGCAATTGCCACGTCGGAGCTGGGGAGTACACGGAATACATCTCTCCCCGGCCGTGACCGGCTAACAGTGCGTTGAACTTATGCATGTGGTGATGGAGAGGTTTCAAAGACAGCACTGCAGCGCCGTGGGAGTATAGCCTAACCTAAAGCTAAGCCTCCAGCCGGAACAGCCTTCCATCAAACTCACAACACTGCTCTCTTATCTCCTGGCATTTCTGTCTGATACAAATAGCCAAGACATGATATAGTTGGCTACATGTCATCTCTGGCATTGTACAATGCTCTATCTCCCCCAACCCCATCTTCCCCCCACCTCTGTGAAATATAATGCTTTTAACTCGCCAGCTTTTTGCCTTGGCTATTTTTTCCATCTGTAGCAGAGACAGACCACTGTGTTTGCTCATCTTGGCCAAAGGCCAAAGGCTCTTTCTTGATATAATCCCCACCATCGATCAGACTTTGTTTACTCTAACATGGTTCCTCTCCCCTCCAGCAATTAGAAAGCAACCTTCCACCTCCTGCTCCTCAGACTAGCTTTATACGTTTATTTTTCCCTTAAGTGGTAATTTTTCATGTTGCAGCTCAGCTCAAAGAAAGTGTGGGTGTACATTAGGTAATGGATACACTTCAAGCAGACTGACATGTGAGATACCAAATTTCTGTTAATGTTTCTTTGTCTTTGAAAAGAAGAAATCTCCCGTCACCAAAATCTGCTCCACTCGACTACAAGTGCATTACTGAGAGATGATACGTACATTTTCTATATAGCACTCCACATTCAGCGTGTTTCATTTTGGTTGCACCACTCAGAAATCTCAAGTACCTGGAAATTTTAGAAAATAGTCAGGGCCGAATCTCCTGTCCATCTGAGAGGCTCTTGTCGTGATAAATCAGGCAGGAGACTGACTGGTATTTTCTCTACCTTAGTCAAAGAGGTATATTTGAAAGCAGTTTTCTTAACAGGGAATATTGTGATCACAAATATGAGGTTTTGTTCAGTTTTTTCTGTTTCACTCACAGATGTTAATTCTGATCATTGATCCACCAAATTCCAAGTGTACTGTGCAATATGATGTGCCTTAAAAATGCCATTTGGTGGTGAAAACATTTCCATTGCAAGTCCATCCCTCCTTAAAAGAATGCTAACAAATTTCTCTTCAGTGGCATCCGGAGCAAATGTCTGAGAAACTACCAATTTTGCATTCACATCCACATTCCTTTACACATGGATTGGAAACTACAGTAATTGGGGGGGGGAGCCAAAATATAGCAAAAAAGTTTTCCACTTTCCTGAGGTGGAAAAGTTGATGCATTAATAAAAGCAGAATATGAGAAAGTGCAGCAGAAACAGACTGTTGGAATAAATCATGACATACATGAAGACTTAAACATACACTTATCTTCTGCTTCACTGGAGAGATGATAAACTGCGGCAGGAAAAAACATCAGACCTGTAGTCAGGTTTCCATCCAAATGCAGCTCAAATCAACAAAAGTAAATTTATATGCTTTTCCATCCACCGCTGCTCCTTATATTATACAAATATAAATCTTATATTTCAGTCAGACTGTTCATTTGAGGTTTGACTCGCACATGACTTAAAGACCTCTTTCGATTAATTTCAAGTTGTTTTTCCCCATCTTACATGGTATTGTTTAATGTAGAAAATCAGCAATAAACTCTAGGTGTGTACTGATTTCATGCTGAGGAAAAAACATGGATTCAGATAGCCATTATTTATTATTATTTTGTCCACAACATCCCTGAGTTTGCAATCCTGTTAGCCCATTAGGTGGCTTTCAGGAAGAAGTTCTATCAAACCCTGGTAATAAAACTGAAACCATTTTCCAAATTAGTCTGAAAACTATAAATGTTTCTGCAAAAATTACACTGAAAAGCCACTGATGGGTGATTGATGGAGAAAAGGTGGCACTAATGTGCATATTCACAGATCCAGGCACTATCTCAAGTAAGGCAAAGGTACAAAAGTGCATTTAAGCCATTTAAGAAACTTTCATAAAGAATGATCAGTTTTTCATCAACACAGATAACTATGTAGGAGTTTAATCGCTGTCTTGAGGAACATTTTTTAACCCATTAAGACCAAGCAACTTTTTCTGTTTGACCTATGAAGCCAATGTTCCAATTTCTGCAGAGGGTAAGAAATAAAGCTTAAGAGGACAGTTGCGTTTTCCAGATAACCCTCAGATTTTAGAAGACTTTTTCAAAGACGCCTAAGCTCTGAATGAGTTAAACTAAAAAGTAATGGCAGATCAAGTTCCCACTTTACTCATAGTAGCTTTAAAAAAAATACAAGAAGTCCATCTTTCTTAAGAGGTGTGATTGTATGTTAGGTAATGGATATTCTTCAATCAGACTGACATATTATCCACAAAATTTCTCTTAATGGGTCTTTCTTTGAAAGTTATCCGGTTCTTAAAAGCTCCAAATATGAATCCATGGGTTAATGGAAGAGATATAGTTTTTAAAGAACGTGAAAAGAAGATAAACATAATCAGTTTTTTTATGCTTCATACCTTGTATCATGCAAGTTTAAAATTGTAATAACTCCGACCTTGAATCTACACCAAACAAATCTCTGATAATATGAATTACTCATCTTGTCAAGCAAAGAGGTAATAATGAACACAGTGCTCTCAGAATTATCAAAGGCGAGCAGACAACGCCTCTAAACCATTTTAATTTAACATAAAATGTTTCTTAACCATGACTTAGACGATCCTGACACCCAGCAGCATCTCAGCTGAAGGTTATAAGCTCTGTTTCAGGTAAAGTCTATCTAATGGTTGTTTTTTCAATTGTAGCCTGAGATACGTTTCTTAAGAGTGAGAAATTGCTGGTACACTACAGTAGGAATATTTCACTACCTTGTTGGAGAAGACTGACTGGGGAGCAATAAGTTTGGCAGTAACTCAAAGACAGAGAAGAGGTACAAGAACAGTGGCCAACTTTTAATGGTATTATCATGCATTTAGTTTGAAAAGTTAAAAGCTCCTTTAGTGTTTTTCAATATCTGCCATTCTTTTTCCTTTTGATGGCTAAGATTTTACCCCGCTGAGGTATTTCTCTCAGCTGTGATTAACCGTGCACACATAGGAAAGCACTTTTCACTCTGCAGTGAACTGTAAAAGGCAGCTTAAACTTCTTGCAGGAACGGACACCCTCTCTTAATCAAAACACCGCAACATGTAAGTCGTTCTTCCAATAGCAGCGCCGGCAAACTTTCTCAAGTGCTTGAGTTTCTGCCTTCGGCTGTGTGCAGTCAATATTTCTCCCTTGTGAGCCTGAATAAAAACAAAGATGATCAGAGCCGACTTGTAGCATCATCACAGCGCTGGGTAGGTAAATACATGTGGAGTGAATAAACAAGCTCTGAAGTTTCATAGCCTTGGCGGTATTTCTCACTGGTTGTCATTTTATGTAGCGGTGTCAATTTTTGCATAATTCCACGGTGCATTGGCTCGGCTTGATTTGATTTAGAGCCGCAACTTTCAAGGAAATTGGGCTTAGGGTATGAAAGTTCACACTTCTTGCCTCAAGGCAATTGATTTCTCCTGAGCTTGATTTTAGTTCTGTAGCAATAGCATTGCCGTGTGTTGGAAGCATGTCGTGTCGCAGAGGTTTAATAATACCAAGACCTTGCTGTAAGCTCAGTGTGATTTTTATCCGTTTAAAGTCGGCAGATACAGAATTTAGAGGAAATTTAATGTTAAATTATTAATAAAACAATAAATCTGTTCCACCAGAAGATGAATCGCTGACAAATTTCCATGTTATTCATGGCAGTGTAATGAAAAATATTCACAGAACGTATTTTGTTTTCCACAAACTAATTAATTGATAATGAAATTAATAATTACCTGCAGCTTTAGTTTGATCCCTTTGATCATTGAAGGTCTGTAAAATGTAACACCACATTTGAATGTTCTCTTTTTAAGAGGCTTTCAGCCAAAATGAACAATTTAAATGCAAATAGATGTGATCAGAATTAAAAAGGTATTCCACGAATATTTGTTTTTCTCTCGTTAGCAGCTCTTGTGTTCTGGAGGAGCTTTTCAAAGGCTAAAAACAAGTTGATGACAATTGAGGGTTATTGTCTCTGCTTGAGTCTAAATGCTACAAACGAACAGAGAGCCTCTGATCCACCACAGAGTGGTTCAGTTGATGTGGGCATTAATCGAACAGGGAGGTATCTGCTGATGGAAAATGCTGAATCCAAGACTGTTTACAGAAAACTTTCTTCACTTCCGGCCTTTCATGAGGAAGTTTACAAAACAATGCATATTTCTACTTACCTTTCTACTTTTAAATTGCTAAGAATATAATGCTATGGCACCACCGACACAATATTTAAGCAGCATTTACACTTTGACTCCCCCTAACGAAGGCTAACTCAGCATCTGTTTTAAATCCTGTCTTTTATCTGGCCTCCCTCCAACCAGTACAAACCAGTGTCTTTTCTCTCGCTCTGTCACTTTCTTTCTTTCATTTCTTTCTCTTGGGTTTCTTTGCTGAGTGAGCCATGGCACAAGTCCAAAGCAACCAGTGTGTTGATATCCAGTTACTAGCATGTGATGCAGCTTTAAAGCAGCTGTCACTGGTGCTCTGGACTGGAACGCGAAGTTGTGAAGTGGGGTTTCTCATACTCGTGAACCTGCAGGGAAATGACGGCCCCAAAAATGTACATAATGAATGTTAGCGCGGCATCAAAACCAGTCAGACAGGATGCAGCTTTAAAAGTTAATCATGTAGGATTTTCAAATTTAGCTGTTGAAATTCAAAATGACGTAATTCTCAACCTCGAGATTCAAATAGATGAGCAAAGTTTTTTGTTTGTTTACTCCATGGTCTGCATTCGGCAGAAATCCAATAATTTGTGGTGTTTTCTTTGAATTTTCTTCCCTAGTTAGATATTTCAAAGTCAGAGTTCCCAGTCGCCCTTGAATGCAGCGTAATGATGGCTGAGTTTTCAGTTCGTAAGCGCAATCAGTCACAGTTTTCCAATCAGTTTTCCAGAAGGGTCACGCTCCGACACACAAACTTCTACACTTCCAAGTTCTGTCAAAAGCTGCGGCGTTAATGGAAATTTTATGAAAGTTTATGGGTGAATCTAATCACCGTTCATCACCCCCTGCCTAAAGTTTGCCGCCTAATAATGCCCCAAACAACACCAGCAAAAATGGACTAACACAACCAACTTTCAGTATCGGACTGAGAGGAACTGCTTTACTTTCTTTGGTTTTTCTGTGAATATACTGCGTTGTATTAATGCACACATGGGCAGAATAAGGCCTGAGGGCTGGAAGCAGCCCTTGGATCATCTCATGTGGGCTCACAACAGCTTTAAATGAAAACCAATTTAGTATCAGTTCAAAGGCAGCACTGTATGTTTGATATGCCAAGAGATTATTGTTGTGTTGAAGGAGAACAACATCAAGAGTTTTTTTTCTTTTTCTTTTTAAAAACCAAACACACTTTCCATTCTGCAGACTTGTAGTTGATGGAAAATGAAGAAAACCCCTGAAATGGTCTTTCAACTTAATTGTCAGCCAGCATATTTGTACGTACCAGTCAACAATCTTCACATCTGCAACAAGATTGAGTTACATGCCATCAGGATACAGAGCAATACTTTCTCTGATAGGGAATTTTAAAAACCCTGTAATAGAAAGATTGTTGGCATCATGTGTTAATTTTATTCTCTAATGTGTGGCCTGTTAGTTACTTTAACTACATTGGCATGGTCCTGCAGAAAAGAAATGTGCTATTTTAAATGTGCCACGATGAATATGTGCATGTTCTGCCAAGAGTCGTGTTTTTGTTTGCTGCTGCTGCAACTTTTTAATTCTCTTGGCTCATTTTGAATTAAGATTTTGTGATTAGACAAAAACTGTTTCAAAAAGCTGCTCATAGCTGTCGGTGTTTTCATCTGGGGGCCATCATATTACAGTTTCAGTTTGATGATTTTGGTGTTTTTTTTAAGGCAATCATTAATAATTATGAGTTCTTTTTCTGCCACATGTTCCCCTATTTGGCCAAGCGCAGAGTCAGAAGTTATTATTAGACTGAATTTAAGCGGCCCCGTGTCCTCAGCTCCGAGCAGCGGGCACAGAGCTCCTGCATTGAGTTTGACAGCCTTCACACAATATTGTGCAAGGGCGCTCCCTTAGCTTCTCATGCTGGTTAAATGTAATATGGCAGATGGATAGTATTTGCAGGGAGAGCGGGGGTCTCGCCCTCCCTCTCACTCCGTTTTTTTGTCGTCTCTTGCCAGTACCTCAGACGTTTCAAGGGGGAGAAATATGTATCAAATTAACTCTTAGCAACGGGGCCTCCCAGCATCCCTGCCCTTGTCTTTTCAGCAATCAGAGCTTTGTTATTTTAGTCTTTCAACCAAAACCAAACTGGATTCAATGGCCTCAGCAATTACCTGCAATTTTCCAACCTGGTGCGCTAGCTTTCACCGGAGCAACTCCGAACAGTGAAAGATTGTCTCCTCAGTTCCTCATTTCAGTGTTCAAGTTAAGTGCGCTAATTCATTTACATCCACAGAGAGGCACATTTGGAAATGTTCGCTTCCCAGCAGCAGGAATGTCTGTGGAAATTTGGTTTGGTCTGCGCTCAACTTCAGAGTTGCTGAAACTAGACACCCCTCTGCGGTGTCGACACTCTGACACTGAATCTCTGCTTTATACATCTGACCCATAAATTAAAATGTCCTTTCAAGCCAGTTCAGAAGAGACAACTCTGAAGCCCTTACATCTGTTTTCACATTGTGGACTTTTAGCCCATTTTTCCAGCCAAAAACCCCACACCCAACAAATCTCTACTTTCCATCTCCCATTCTGTCCTCAAATTGTGTAAGAAAGTGAAAGTATGTGTGCTTGTGTAAGTCGAAGAGATGTTTCCTTTTCAGAGGCACCGAAGGAGAGGGAAATGCTCACACTAATATGCAAATGAAGTGCAGTGTCACAGACAAGGACACTTGAGAGTGTGTGCATTAGCAAATTTGAACTCCCTTTAAACCAAACATTTAGTTCTGGACTAATCCCCCAAAGATGGAGGCACAGAACAATAGTAGGAACGAAAGGAGAAATCTAGAGCAGAAGCATAAAAAGAGGTGCTTTGTTGTTGTTATTCATGACAAAGATGACATAGTTTTTAGAAATTATTGCTTAATTTCTTAATTTCATCTAGTAACATAAGGTATCTGTAACGGAGGAACAGTTTGTGCTATGCAGTGAATTATTTTGTGGATTAGTAATGGCATTTAGATGCTCTTGGCTTTAAATCTTGTCTGTTTTAGATCTTAAGTACATTCCTTGGCATCCCGCTCCCCTGCTCGGGCCGGCCTCTTCCCCTGGCCAACACATTTTTGAAACTACAGAGCTTAACGGGAGCACAAAATGCAGCCTTTTGAAGAGACCCTGATGCTGATCCTGAATTACTTGTAGTGAGATTCTCCTCATATCAAATCGCTTTGTCAGGCTATGGAAACACCTGAACCTCAAATTGGGGTTAACACCCCCACCCTCACCCCCCTTTCTCTTACTTTTTTGACCAGGGGCCTCTGAGGTTAATGTAATTACAATCTTTGATGGTTGTGCAAATTGCAAGCTGGTGGTGTGACACACCCTCCCCTCCAGGGCTGCTGCAGTTGGCTGTAATGTCTTGTTTTATGTGCTCTGATTAAGATGACTTTGACCAGGTGTATTTGGTTTCCAACGTGACCTTCAAGCCACATCTCCATTTTTCACACGCTGCACGAGAGACCGCCATGACATGAGGGGAAAAATATCCTCTGGCTTAAAAATGAGGTAATATTTAAACCACAGAAAACATTGTAGATGGAAAATACTGCAGCAGTTAGTGAGTGATGGCTCAGTCCAGTTGTTAAAACCAGCATTCGTGGCACATTTATGTTGCCCCGGAGATCCTTTCCGACACCATAGACCCCTTTCCTCATCTCCAAGTGGCCTTTTTAAAAGCCGACCCTTCCCTTCTCGTTCCGAGTGCAGCTGGCTTCCCTCCAAGCCCTTCAGAAGAAGTGGATGAATTCCTAGATTTCTGATAAGCTTCACCAGAACACGATTCCTGATGGAAGAGAGAAGACGAAGAGGCAGATGCTATTGGCGTGCTTGAATTGCTTCCTTGCCGGATCAAACATCCTGAAAGTGCAGCGAATGCTGATTCATGTCGCACGGTTGCTACACATTTATCCCCTCTGTTGGTTTAATTGAACTTGTTTCCAAATGAAACCAACTGGCCATTTCAATGCAAACAAAACATCATTAGCATTGTGAAAAATCTCAGTGGCTTTGAAGCTTTTTCCAACTAATTTTCCTTTGAAATGAAAAGCCTCAAATGAACTCTTTTCATCCTTGTAATTTTTTCCCCCCTCCACTCAAGGCACTTTGACACCATTAATCACTTACCTCTGTTTGTTTGTTTGCGCTCTTTCTTTTTCCTGTTTATCGAGCCAGAGACTAACACAGATTCCCATCAACCCCCCCAATAACGTGTGAAGGTCTGCGTGTTTGTGTGTAAAACAGCAGGACCTTCGGGATAGAGGAGTAAAATGTATCTCGCAACACTAGCGTAGCATGCCAGAGGTGTCTTGATGGAGATGGAGTCATACTGAGCTAATGAAGCTCCAAACCTCAGCTATCGATCCACCTCGCAACAGTGCTTTACAGAGATAACAGAGGAGGAGAGCAGTGTGTGGCATCACGTGCGCTCTGAGCTGTGTGACATCTAATTCTGTGTAATGAACCCGGTGCAGCAGAGAGCATGATGGGGGGGCTGTCTATGGTAATGACAGGGATAGCATGGCCTGGTCGGCTTATGAAAAGCTTTGAAACACTGCTGCTTAGCTGACAGGGCTGTCCCGAACAAAAAGGGTTTTACCACAAGAACAAATAGCAAAAATTGTAAAAAAAAGAAAAAAAAAAAAAAAAGATATATAAATGCTGTTACATTGTGAACTGGTCTGTGCCAGTTTCAGCAGACGAGTCCTCACTCCTGTCGCTCTTTTTCAGGGTTCTCCCACATTTTTTTCTGGTGGTGATTGATATGTGATACAAACTTCTCACCTGAATCAAAGGTCCCAGCAGACATTAGCCTCCCCTCTGCTAAAACTCAACTTTTTAAAATGTGGTGAAATGGTTGCATTTCTCCCGACAGGGTAAAAAGTCAGAGCGCACACACTAATGCTTTGATTCGGTGCTATGTACTGTAAATAGAGTTTGTTTGATGTGGCCAATAATCACTGCTTTAGTTTGGCCAGGTTTATACTGACAAACTGTGGGTGTTTTTAGAGAAGCAATGCAGTTAGTGCGGCGTTGTGCTAAGTAAGGTGAAGATGAACAGCTAAAGCAAAGATTTGTCAAATTGGAGTAGAAACTCAGTCCTACTTAATTTTGCTGTTCAGACTGGCCTTTTTTATATCAAACCAAAAGATGATTAATAAAACACACATGGATGATGCGTTTCTGTTTACAAAAGCTGCTGCAGGGTTAGGGTAACGCATTCTGCACATGGAGGTAATACCCAGAGGTGTCAAGTAGTGAATTGCAAATACTTTGTTACCTTACTTAAGTGGAAATTTTGGGTATTTATACTTTACTGGAGTAATTATTTTTTAGACAACTTTCTACTTCTACTTCCTTAATTGTGTCAAATGAACTGTACTTTCTACTTCTTACATTTTTAAATGGCCTAATTACTGCTCTATTATTTTCTTTAGTTTGTTTTCATTCCGGCTCGTTATCATTAAAGCAAAAACACACACCTACAAAAACCCCTAGCAAGATTCATTGTGTGTAATTGTGATTGGATGGGCAGTTTACCATTCTGAAAACCTATTGGTTAAAGGATTCAGGCAGACACATGTAGCCGCTACAAAGATGTCTGTGGCAGAGAGTAAAAAAACGGGAATCCTCGTATCCTACATTTTTCAGAATAAACATTTTAATTTTAATGTTAAGACAAATGTTGTAGAAGTTGATACTTAAAAAACCTTTGCCGTAATGAATGCATATACTTTTGTTACCTATGGTGATACCATTTCAGGTGATGAAATAGATTATATGTTCAGCTAATCTGTTCGCCAACCACTTATAAAGTTTGCACATTGTATTTATCTGTTGCTTGCCTTTCGATCTTACTGATGCAGCACCCGTTTTCTTGACTACTTTGATTGTTTGGGAAGATAACATGAGTTCAGTTTCAGTCTCACCCGCAGTTTCCTGGCTCTCTTTGGCTGCACTCTTTTTCTTTCTTCAGTCTGCTGGCAAACCTTTTTTTCACCCCCTTCCTTTTGTGGGGTTTTCTTGGCAGTTAGCGACAAGCTTACAGATACATTACTGCCGATTAGTGGCCTGGAGTGTGATAAGGGATACACAGCTAGTTTTGCATATGGATTGAATGAAAATGTATAATGCCTATCCCCAATATTGACATAAATTTAATAACAATCAAATTTTAATATTGTTTTACCTCTACTGTAAAGCTTTTTTGACAAAACTCTCATTGACAGAACTTCTAAATCTAAAGTGTTGAGCTTAATGTGCTTGTTAGATTTGTTTTTCGGTAGTGTTTTAAAGGTTTAATGGGAAACATCTGTTAAACCTTGTTAAAAACGAAAAACCCGCCTGTTGTACACAATGCTCGATGGTAGCAATTGTTTTTTTGCCTTATCTTAACCTTAATGAGCAAGATCACTGATCTATTTAGAGGAAAGTCATCCGTGTTGCGTGTTTTATTTGCTCTGAATTCATATTTCTGAGAAGCTCCCACCAAACACCAAACATCTCATGTGTTCGGCTGTACATCCTATCACGAACATCTGCAGCTATTCTCAGTTGTATTTCTGACCATTTGGTAAAAGTTAAGTAATCTTCCATTTCATTTTTGTCCACCAAATCCTGAGGGAAATATGTTTTGTTTATCTGCTGTGATCAACAGCTAATGCTGTTTGTCATCTGTTTGGTGCCTGGAAAGTATTGAACAGCTGTCTCAGGCTGAGACAGAGGCAAAGACTAAAACTAAGTAAAGCAAAAGGCTTTTCCCCACATCTAAGGTTGGACGTCAGTCTCCATCAGCCTTTGTTTGAGTCATAAAACGAGTCAGATGGGTGTGTCAGTGCCCACACGAGTTGCATGAGCATAAGCTTTTGGAATACGGTGAGTGTGACGTAGAAAAAAGACATGTGTTCATCACAGAAAAACCTAATTAATATGATTTCTCTACAAAATCAGCTGCAAGTCACAAGACGGCTCTGTAGAGCTGAGAGTCAGAGAAATAGATACTTCTTGATGTGTTTCTCACCATGAGGGAGTCTTTTAACATTATACAGTGTCATTTCATTCATTATTAACATAGAAATATTGGCGAGCCCTCTGAGAGAAATCTGATTTGTGGTTGCATAAATAAACTTGCCTAAGATCTGGGGATTTGGTTTAATTTAGAGCAATTGCAGTGGAGATAATTACTCTTTTCACTGAGGTGACGATGGTTTAAATTCCCTCCATCATTCCTGAGTAATAGAAAGTGTCAAAACCTTCATGACATACTACTTAGAAAACTCCCCCTTATACCTGCTGAATTAAAATAGACCTGGGGGGGAAAAAAAAGCTTTTTCTTTTCCATGACCACCTCTGCTGCCGGTGCAAATGAAAATGCCCTTCCCAAAATAGATCATTTTTACCCTTCAGATGTCCACTTTTATTTTAAGCCCAGTGACACCATGCCATCCATCACACCCAGCTTTTCAGATGTGAGCAGCCCTGGGGAAAACACTGATACAATGCAAGGAAAGGGGAAGTGTGAGGGCTTGCCGTTGCCCAGTCCTACGGCTCCCTATGGTTAGATTACCACTAATTTCATGTCAAAGTAGCATTTAGACGTTTTCTTTGTCTGAGTAAAGTGGAACTTGCTCCTTTTTCAGGGCAAACATTGAAAATGGATGTTATGACTCTACAACTTTTCCCTCAAATGAACACTTGATGCGGCCAGACATCATTCTGCGTTATTGTCTGCCAGGAAAATGCATTTCTAAATGCTTTATTGAATGTTTTGGCTGGGTGGAAATTGTACAAAGAGTACCCAGCACTTTGATCATCTTGACCTGGAAATGCAATAGTCACCCCGCTTCACAGGGCTCTCTGACACCTGGGAAACTGGATCTAGTTTTCTTGATACATGATCTGCACCACAGCACTACAGACTTAACTTCTCCTGTTTCGTAGACAGCAGAGAGTACCGCTGGTAACTGGAATATCACATGGCTCCGACTGCAGCTTTTTTCTCCCACAAGCCAACTGAGTCACAGCTTCTGGAGACCGGTGGGAAAAAATGGCCTGTGTTATTTTTATGAACTAAATTCCTGCTGAATGACTTTGTCTGCAGACGCAGAGAACGAGCTAAAGCGGAGTGTTTTTGATTGTCAAACAAGTGAAAAGATTACAGATAAGAACAAACTCTGAAAGATAAAGGAGTTAACAGATTGTTTGTCATATCTGCCTCATACATTAAACATTAATAATGGTTATAAAAACTAAACACTAGCTACAGTATGAGGGGCACTTCACACTTCATATGATTGATAATAGTTACCGTTGCCTTAATGCCGTTTTCTGCAGGAAGCATAGATTTTATGGTTAAGTTTTAGAAATTATTATAATGCTTTGGGTACTTTTTTTGGCTCTTTGTTCATTTTAAGGGGTTCAATCCATTTTGACTGGATTATTTTATGCAAAGTATGTGTAGAAAGTTTTTTAGGCCTTAAATAATCCATCTCCAAATCGCTTTCCCTTTCACCAAGTTATTTAATGTGTTTGTATCAGCAGTGCTGCTGAGGTTAGGAGTAAATTGCATGGAGCTAAAGTGTGATTATAGAAGCTGTTGCATGGCTTTTACAGTTCACCACACTTCAGGATACTTGATCAGGCCGCCGGCCTTTGATCAGTGTTAACATTACCGTAACCATGACAGTTTATTTTCTGCTACCAAAAAAGACCATTTGTGTCAGAGAACAATCTCCGCTTCCTCTGACACACTGGCACACTGCAAAAGAAAAATGTCAGGGTTAGAGATGGGCCATTAGCCCAGAGTGAGTTCCTTTTGTGCTCCCAGACCCATTGAAAACACCTTTTTAGTCCTCAACAGATGGTACTGTGACATAGCAGCCACAGGCTTGACCTGGACCTTAGCTGAGAGACATATCCAAAAAGAAAACTAACAAGCCTTCGGAAGGAAAGAGAGCGTCCACCCAAAGAATGAATGGCACCTTAAATACATAATATCGAAGTCACCTGCTTTACATGGCTGAACTGTAATGCCTCGTACATTTAATTGAGCCCACAGTCAGCCTCTATTCATTGGGATTATACCCTTTTCTTTTCACAGAGGTTGCTCCTCTGTTACTGTAAATGTCATGGTGCTTTAATGAGAACTGCACTGTACTTCACAATAGGAGCTTTAAAGTCAGATTAAATGTATCACTGTGCTGAAACTTTCCTTTCCTAGCCTCCTCCCCTTTGCCCTTATTGTGACACAGTGGTTTTACAGAGCAGCTTGTCGCTGAAAAACAAGGTTAAGAAGATCAGTATCAAAGGAGGAGTGTTTTTGTGTGGCTTGCAGGAGAGTACGCTTCAGGTTTCCACCTGAAACACAAAGGTGTTTTCTTACCTGATTTGTATTCATTCACACAATGAGTGAGCCTGCCTCTCTTGTTTCCAAGTAAGGAGAGTCCAGACAAGACTTTTGTTCGCCCTATCATCGGATACGTGCATGTTGCTTCCTCCAATACGAGCCTTGGAGTCCAGCCACAGGCTTTGTCCCGGATGTATTTTTCCTGCTCTTTTTCCTCTTCTTTGTTGCTCTGTGTATGCTCTAAGAAACCATTTCAGTTAAGTGTTAGCCCTACTGTTGATTTTCTTTTTTCAGGTCTTTCTTTCAGGCCAGTGTTATTTTTGTAATATAAAGCTATATCACCCTAAAAAACTGCCTTGTCCAAAAGTCCAAAGAGTCCAAAGCCCACAAATTAACAGTTTAAAGGGTTTCAGTTCATAGAAGCCCCTCACAGTTCAGTCCATTCTGGCCCATGTTGTGCTGTCTGGGAAGTGGTACTGTAATGATTAATTTGTTTAATTCACATAGTGTCTGTCAAGCTGCTGAAAACCTGATGTAGTGAATATTGTTGTCTTTGGATTTCTGTTTTAGGGATTTTTCCTCACCGTCTCCCCGGAGTCAATCCTCAAGGTGGCAAAGCATGCTTCAGAAAACAACAAAATCTTCTGCATGAACCTCTCAGCACCATTCATCAGCCAGTACTTTAAAGAGCCCCTGATGAAGGTTATGCCGTATGTTGACATCCTGTTTGGCAATGAGACGGTGAGTGAAACAAAACATGTGTCCAGATCTCTTCAAGCCAGATATTCTGTATGCCAACACTTTCTTTTAATAATTATGAAGTATTCACATGTGCTTTATGTACTAATGCAAAGGTGGGTGTTTTCAGTAAAAGCTCTACATTTGTCTATTTCACTTATTTATATAAATGTTTTTTCCCAGACATTTGTAAAGTTTATTCTTGTTACTCATTGTAGCTCTTACTGCTGGAAAATTGTTAGTGAATTTGCATCAACTACATGATTTAATCCCCATGAATTTCCTCTTGCACTTATGTGGGTTTTAATATGTCTTCCCAACCACATTTTAGCAAAACAATTGTGACCATTACTGTTGGTTGTAGTTTCAAGCTGATAGGAAAATGATGCTGACCTATGATTGGTCCAAGAGTGCAGTCACCATGCACACATCAGCAACATCTGCAATACAGATGTTCACCGTTTGCAGTGCGTAGAAATAAGAGGTAGAACTAGAAAAGCGCTCTATAAGTACAGTCCATTCACCATATATGTTATGCAAGTACAATAAAGTAAAATTGAGTTATGTATCTTTAAAAGATAAAGAGGGTTATGCCACTCTGTTAGCACTAAAGCCTGATTAGAATTTTGTGTATTTATATTATATTTATATTGTACTTATACTAAACGCAATGTATTGATTTGAATAAGACTGGCAAGGAAGTTTTTTATGTGCTTTTATGCTTATATCAGATTTTATTTCTTGTAAAACCAGTATATTTGATTGAAACTGAAATAGAATCTGAACCTGCAGAGGCGTGTCTATTGATGTCCATTGATAGGTGTGATGGAAAATGTCTTTGTAAAGTACTTTCCAGGAGCATGGATGGATGTCTTTCTTGGCTGATATGTGATCATCAACTGTTTGTTATTGAAAAAATAAACATATAAATATAAAAAGTAAAAAGTTATAACAATATCAGACAAGTTTTGAACATAGTATATGTGAAATACGGTGCAGCAAAGAAAGGATAAGGCAATCACGCTGATAAATGCATGTCAAGTATCTGAGCCTTAGTGTTTTTAAGACAAAGATGAGGCAAAGCATTTTTAAATGCATTCATTTACAAAGATTACTGGGGCGTTTCCTGATCCCAAAACCCTTCAACATACAAAGATGAACTTAATGGGGTTGCCCTATGTCTCCGTTTTTATTTACATTAGCAACTGAACCTTTAGCCTTGGCAGTGAGAACTCATACAGTAATATCAAGCATGTCAGAATCATCATTTTGTTTCTTTATATCCTGTTGATATTATATTATTCCTGACAAATATTTAAGAAAAAGAATTTAGGCATTGTGTTTTTAAGTTTGAGCGAGTCAGTTGTTTTTCATTGCATGATTAGGATTAAGATTAAAACTGCATCAGATTATAATGTTTTTATGACGTTCAGATAAAATCCATCCAAAAGCTGTACCCACTTAGGATACAGATTAAATATGTTTTAAAAGTCTATTAGTGATACAGAATCAGAGGCTTGTGCATATTTGGTGAAGATTATAGCTCTCTGGGTGCTTTACGCATATGATTAATTTCACTTCCATATTATTTCACTTTGTTTAAGCTAAATCAAAACTCTGTGCCCACTGTTTGATCCCACTAATTGGTCTTCTCAATATCCATTAAACTTCTCACTTATTACTGCCCCATAAAGAGATTAATAGAATTAGCTCAGTGATCATTCATCTCAGTCTCCTCACCATTTCATGCCAGTTGAGCTATTGATTTTTCCTCGGCTTTGCGGAAGTGTGTCACCAGTTGGAGGTCAAGCTTTGGTCCCAGACTACGGTTCTGCTGGGAGGTGAGCCTGACTCTGAGACACCACCTGGACAAACTGCGAGTTTGGGTTGGGGTAAGGGAGAGGAGTGGATGTTCACTGGACTGTACTCGCCTCCCCACTGCTAAAGCTACTTAACAGAGCCCTGCCTTCAGGTTAGAGATGGGGTCCACAGACCAAGACAGGGCTGGAAGAAACGGCTCAGCGTTTGAGGATTTATTGCTGCTGCTGACTTCAGCTTTTTCCTCTTTTCTTTCCACAGCCAACATAAGACCTCCCTTTTACATATGCACCTCTCTCTGTCTCTCTCTCTTGCTCCTTAATTGCTGCAAAGAAGAGTTCTTTCTGGTAAACCATGGTGCACATTTTGCAAGTGTTATGTATTTTCAGGTGGGTGGTACTGTAACTGTTTGCTTAAGAAGTTTGCTCACACCTCCGGTCATTACCATTTAATGACTTTGGATAATTGCAATCTATGTTTGTTGAGGGAGATTATCTTTCAGAGACTCTGTTGGGGCTTGCTCCTGGGGGCTGAGCCTGGTTAAGAACACCAAAGTAACAGCGAGAAAGTGAGAAACAAAGCAGATATTCACTCTGCAGCCGCCTTAAACGGTGAGGTCTTCAAGGCTCAGTGTAAGAGCAATGCCTGTCCAGTGTGTTTTGACTCCTTTTGGCCTTCGCCCCCTGTTTCGGCTTTGGGGAGGCGGGAGCGGGGAATGACTGCTCATACAGTCAAGCCCCAGACCTCCCATTGTGAAGAAGCCAGACAAGGTTGGCGGTCATGCAGCAGTGCATGATGAGTGACAGGCAACAGGGCTGCCTCGCCCACACTTACCCCCTCCAGCCTGCCTGGCCGTCCTCTCACCCCACTTCCACCCCCCCCAAATGTGATGGATAATCATCCCGCATTGCTTTCATAACAAGTCAGTGACAGTCAGCATCATGCAGTCTGACTCCTATTGCCTTGCAGAATGTGCCATAAGGGAAGGCTAATGTGTCTGCCTGTCTCTGCCTTCCTCTCCCACACTCACTGAGTCACGATACAGAGCGATCCTCTCTGGCTGGGGGGGGGGGGTGTTTAAAGCAGCTATAGGATCTCATATTTTTGAAAGTGACTAATAGTTTTGACAGTCAAGTGCTGCATTATTTGTCAGGACCAGAAATTTATTTAACCTGATCACAATTCTCTTTTGATTTTCTTGAAATTCCAAAAAAGCGAAGCAAAACCACAGACTTTAAATAAGAAATGTCGGCCGTCTTGGTTTCCTCTGTTATTTTCGCCTGCTTCTGAAGTGGAAATTTGTCTGACTGAGTCTATCGTAGCTAGTTCTGCTATAACTTGATCCTGCTGGTCCTTGTTTGAAACCTGGCATGAGCGTGGCCTGCCTGGCCTATCGGCAGCCTTGTGCTTATATAACAGTCTCCCGTCCATCCTGTAATTACTGCCTTTTTGGGGCATAGTGAAGTGTCTGTTCCTGCGCTGGTGTCGGAGGGGGGCGGGAGGGGGGCCGATGCCGTTTCTGCATGGCCAGGGTCTCAGAGATGGTGCCGACAGAGGCACAGAGACATCAGAGGCTACTTCACTTAATTGGCAAACATGTCGTGTGATAACCCGGGAACAGCACAGGCCTAATTGAGTCCTCCTGTGCTGTCCTCCTCTGACTACCTGACATGGAACCCGCAGCATTACATTTCCCTCGGTTTAATGGCTGCAGTTAATTAGGCCCGAATGGGGGAATCATTACCGCTGGAAAAACCGCATGCCAGTAGAATTCACCGATAAAATTAGCCACAATTTGCTTTTGCTATTTGAGCATATGAGATAAACCACACAATGTGGGGGGAAAGGATTGGATCATTACTAGCAGATTTGTATTGGGGAATTTTAGACATATCCTAGACAAATGAGATGATTAAGCAGTACTGGGTTAATCACCCTGACTGATGATTCTTTTTTTTTTCTCTTTTTTCAAAGCCAGGATTCATGGTTTTCTCATTTTAGATTTCATTTACTTGGCTGTCTTTTAAAATAAAATAAAAATAAAAAAGTGGAAATGGTTAAAAAAATTTGCTTCCTCGATAAAACAGCTTAGTTTTTTTGCCCCACAGCCAATACCCAACAACCTCCTCGCTCCTCTGCCATTAACATTATATACCACCCCCATACATGGAGCTCCACATGCCTTCCATTGCTGTCCAATGCATTCTGCAGCTCCACACTCAGAGGGAGGGAGGTTGTTTATATGGTCACAGCCCCGTCTTCCAAATGAGAGACAGTCTTTGTAATTGAATACTCAATAGGTGAGCCATTTAACAAAGGTGGAAATGGCATTCAGCTATGTATTAATGTGCTTTGCTGAGGCAAAGGGAGCCATCATCATTTCAGTGTTCAAGCTGTTCTAAAAGAGCATTTAGCCTGCCATCTCCCCAGGCCATGAGAGCAAAATGACACAGATTTCTTCCTCCTCTGTACTTTGTATGAATGTTCCTTGCCTAATATTTTGTGTGGTTATCTTGCTTACTTTCCCACCCATCCCTCAGCACTTTTGCGTGATCTAGGTGGCGGGATACAAGAAGCAATGCAGAAGGTTATTGTCATGAAAGGCCCTCAGGCAATCCGGCTCTTAGTCCCATTTCTCTCCATCTGCATGCAGCATGTGTGTGTGTTTAAATGTGTGAGAGGTTGTGCTCTAATGATTTTTCCAGGACAGGCTGAAGTGGGTGTACAAGACTGAAGTGGGTCTGTGAGAGTGTTTTTTTCTTTTCTTTCTTTTTTTTGTGGGTAGGAAAAAAATAAGTTGAAGAGATACATAAGCAATATTACGTCATTTCTTAACATCACTCCGGATTCGCCATCTGGCTTTGTTTGTTTGATGGACTGCTTAGAAGCCTTATCATAGTGGCGAAGCCTGTGGCTGTTTATCGCCTCAGCAACGTGCGTGCGATTGCGGAAGTACGTGCGCTCTGCTGTCAGTACGTGTGGGTGATGGCGAGTTCACTACAAATCCCTTAGGTTATGAGGGATGTTTGAAAAAAAAACAAGCTCGGTGAAGGAAAAAACCAAAACAATTGGAGAAAGAAATTCTCCCTTGACAGCTCCCCCACAGTGGACATGGGATGTAACTCCTGGATGGTAGCTCGGGGAAAATTTCCCATCTCACCGCCTTAAACAAAGAGATCTGAGAGCCAGATTAGCGTATTACCAAAACAGCTTCCCATTTAGTCTCTTCTTCTCTCTCGTCCTCCTGTCAGAGCTGTCTGCGGAGAACAGGGAAGAACACGACACATTAACCTCTATGTGTTTATTCACGAGGCCCCACAGGCCAACTGGGAGGATGAACATAGAACCATCGCTGAAGCCGGCGAAGCGGAACAATCACAATGTGTCATTGGAGGAAAAGACATGAAGTATTAGCTGCTGCTCTCCTTTGTGTCTTTCACAACTGGAATTTAATTGAATATGCCATTTTCTGCGATGATTCACATGCCTTCTGTTCAAAGCCAGAGAACATTGACCTTCAGCGTGACGTGCAGTCAGTGAGTTCTGTGATGAGTCATTGTGCACATTAGCTTTTATGATTAACTTAATGCACCGTTTGCGTTGTTTTTACTTTTACTCTTTTATTTGTTTAGATTGTTTTGATTTGGTTTCAGCCACGCAATCACATTCTTCACACTTATGCCTGGTATAAGAAGACCATACCAGGTACCTTTAATGGATATAGTTGCTGGTTGGTGGTGCTGCCTGATGCTGGTTGCTGGAGGAGATGTTTTAAATGGTTTCCATGCATGGGCTATAAGACGCTGATGATTATTGCTTAAGTTAAAAACGAAGCACAGCAAGTTGGATGGTGTCACGGCTTTTTCCAGTGATCATTTTCAAAGCGCTGAATCTGTGATTGTGTTTGCTGTTTCATTGATTGACGATCTGTCCTTCAGTATGATTTGCAAAATCCAATCTCTGGGTAGTACATCAAGGACTTTGAGATCGTATAACCGTTGAACAGATGACTGCCTTATTCTGTCAGCTCTGCAGGCACAGATGAAGGTCTTAGACCTCCCATCTCAAACTGCAGGTCTTACTTCAGACAAGGGGTCATAAAGGCATATTTGCTTAGGAAGGTTTCAGAAATATCCTGGAAATGTCCATGCCTGGAGCTTCTTCAACTTCATAAGATACAACGGAAATGAGGTCTGATGTTTCACTTATTAGCAAATAGTGGAGCATCCCCAAGGGGAAAAGGATAATTATTTCATTCCAACTTTATTGCATGCATCCAGTCATCCAAGTAGATTTTTCTGAATAAATGTGCGCAGCTCAGCCTTAACTACGAATAACTCACCACTGTTTGGTCCAAATGCTCTATCTGAGTCACCCTCACATCTGAAGATGCCAAGTGTGCACAACATGCACTGGAGGTTTAGTTTCTGCAGATATCTCTGCAGCATAATGCATGAGCAGTACATTTGTAACGTTATATCACAGATGTAGTTTCTTCTTCTGTTGGAGGAGTTTTTTATTACTGAACTACTGTTTTTCAAAGCCAATGTAAATAATGCTGCTGCTCGTGGTGGCCTCTACTTTACAGAACAGTTTCCAATGAATTTCACCTTCAGGGTCTAAATTTTCATTAGGTCATCGTCAACACTTAAACTATAACATCTGCCTATTACTTGTTGTCAGGATACAAACTCTACAGGATTGCTCTTTGATTCTTAGCCTGTACTTTTGTCTAAGTGAATAATCCACGATGTAGAAAAAGAAAACACATTTCACAGCCTTTACACCAACAGCTACTTTGAAAAAAGTATTTACTGCAATTTACTAGTTGGAAGCTTCTTAGTGACATCATCAGGAATCTGGCTGAATCTAGTCATCAATGCCACCATCGGGATGTAATGAACAATTAAACTGATGCAGAGTTTATTTCTTCTTCAGATGTTCTCTTTAAAGGCTGATAAATGATCCGTACCAGTAACACAAGTAACTTTTTAAGCCAGCCAAAGTAATCCTCTGACATCAGATATTTAGACATAACCACCTAAATTTTAATTTAACCTAAGGTGTTTGCAAATATTGCCGCCCCCCCCCCCCCCACCCAAGTGCGGCTGAAGTGTACTTCATGCAGCCACGGTGCCTTTTATTACTTATGAACATGACAGGAACATTGTGTTTTTTTCTCTTTTCAAAAGGTGTCAGAGCCAAAAGGGTTTGAAACTACTTCACTCATTCACATAAAGTGTGCATGCAATTAACCCATCAGTCTCTCTGTGTACATAGGCAGAGAGTGGATTCAGCTCAGAAGAAGAATGGCCTCTCTGACACTCCTCTGTTTTTCCTGGCTGTCTGTTTGCAAGTCATGGTACTTTGGGAGCCAGCATGGCTCCACCAGAGGAGTCCGGCTAACCACTGTAATTGTGCCGTGCCGAAGCCGCCTTCCTCAGCCTGGGACTGAACCATGAAATACTTGAAAACGTCGGGGTTAAAGGGGGGGGGGGTAGCTGGCAGTGCAACATGAATTGTGAGACCATAGAGGATCTTTAACAAGGAGGCAAATGGAAAGCCAGCCAGTCGGGCAGCCAGAGCACGCGGTGAAAGCCGCTGAAGGAGAATAATTATGGATGTAAGAGGAGATATTGCACTGGGAGCAGATCAATAGTGGCCACCTTCTGCTGGCGTTTAGATGAGTATATTTCTGTCACAGCAGGAGCGAATGCAGGATATCAGCTTGTGGGTTGAGGGACTCGCTGAAGTTTAAACACCGGCGAGCTTTCCCAGATACCCTTACAATCCTGAGTCCTGTCCTGCTCCCAAATCACTGTTGCTTAGAGTTTGGCTGCTTGCTTTGCTGCCATCTCCAATCCTCTTATCCACACAGTTGGGAGGGAGTTGGCGGTTGGAGTGGCCTTTGTCTACTCATGATTGTATTCCCACAGCCCAGACTATACAGTCATGTTTTCCAGTGTTGTTTGGAGGGCTCCCCTGCTCTCGTTATGCTTAGAATTTATGAATAAAGACATAAATTCATAAATAAATGGACAAAAAGACACAATCTGCAATCATTATCTGCTAATTCTTGTATCTGTTTTTTTTTTTGTGCCATCGGTTATAAACCAAGTTTTAATGTGTTGTTTTTATTTGAAGTGAATGAAACGATGGTTTCCAATGTTTTAGTGTGGGTATATCATGCCAGGTAGGTCCTCTAGAAGAGTTGTGTTTATTTACTATTTGTTTTTGCATTTTAAATCATGTAGCCTCCTTGTTGAAGGGCCCCTACCCTCCATGCAGATTTCCACCTGGCACACGGCCATCCAATACCACACAAACAGTTAACACACTAAATGTCATCTCATCTTCTGTATGGGCAATTTATCCATGCAAAGCTCTCATGTCCCTTGTGCACCCAAATGGTTTGAATTATTTTGAGGGTTTTTTCTTTCCTTTTTTTCTTTCCTCCCTGGGTTTTTCATCGTCTAAGGCATGCAAGTCTCTCCAGCACAGATCTTTGTTTCTCATTAGGAGGTAAATAGAGCAGGCCAAATGCTCACATGTTTATTATACACAGGAGGGCATGGTTGCTGTTCTCAACAGTTCTCTGCAGAAACAAAGCTGCATGCTTTCTTGACCTTTGCTTGCAACAGCTTCAATCAACTGTTTGTTGAATTTACTGGACGATAAGCCGACAGACACAGAAGGACTGACTCTGCCTCATTAAAAGCTTATGTGTCAAACTCTTCAGCAGAGCGCGATTTTTATCAGAGTGAAAAATGAATCTATAATCATAATCACCCTTCAAAAGTTATTGTTTTTGGCAGAATTTATACGGATTAAAAGAGCTGCAAAACTCACAAACAAATAGCCCTGCATATAATCAGACAAAATCATACAGTATTACATTATAATAAACAGTTCCCATAGCACCAATCCCGAAAGTTAGGTAATAATCTTGTAGCCCTCAATGTCAAGTATTTGCTTACATGACCAGAAATTCCTGTTTGGAAAATTTCTTCAAAAAAAATCTTGAATTGCACAAGGTAACCATGTTTTATCCAAAAAGATTTCTCCTTTTGAAAAAAATAAACATTTGTCAGATTCTGAAATCAATGTGTTCTGATTGCTACAAAGGCTTGGAAAAATAATCTGTCATAAATAACCCTGATACAACTTCATCATATTGTTATTATGCAGGATGTCATCGCTTGTTAAGAAAAGAAGTTTTCAAGGTCTTCAGATGCAGAATTCTAACTGGAGAGCTCCCAGACAGTCTGAGTTACTGAAGCACCCACACTTTTTTTATTTTCTGTGGCTTTGATTGTTAGATAAATTGATGCATCGACCCTGAAAAATGTGCCTTCAGTGCTGGAGTCAAGAGTGTAATTTCATTTTTTTTATATGGTATATGCGTAAGGAAGATTCTCTTTCTGTGAAAGTTCTTAAGATTTAATTAAGTGGACCTTGATCAAACAGACTTAATGAATAAAACTTAGTGGAGCAAATGTGAAAGTTAACTTAAGGAGGAAAATAAGTTCTCACTTGTGTTGGTGACTTGTACTTTCTTTAATGCAATAGGTTGCTCAGATACATTTAGAGGTGTTCATTGTTGTTGGGGATGCCATCTTTGGATTGTTTTTGTACTGATTGTAGCACCTTACATGGCCAAAAAAAAAAATTCATTTATTTGTATAAATTGTTGCTGCAAGGATTTAGAAGACATGCAGTAACTACTGTGTGCAAAAAAATTACAAAAATATAGATAGCACTCCCTGGTGCCAAAACTATCAGAATCTGTGACAAACGACAAACTTCATATCAAAGGCTTGCAAGAATGCAAATCAATACTCTACATTGAAGGTGTAATGTGTAAAAGAAAAAACAACAAAAAAAAACAAACATTGAGATCTTAAGCAACGTAAATCTGAGGCATAACAAGAGAAAGAGGCTGTGCACATTAGTTGTAGCTTTCTCTTCACAAGTAGCTTTTTGCTGCTGTCTCAAGCTTAAATACATATACTGAAACTCTTAACACAAGCCAGACGATAACACTATTCACATTAAATGGATTGGGGGAAGGAAATGAACATGGACAAAGATAAACTTATTTGTGGGTGCAAAGCAATAAAAAAAAATAAAAGGAAAAAAAAATTGGAGGACTGAGATCCAGATCCAAACACATCTGGGATAAAGCATCAACAGTCAAAAGAGAGAGACTAGAGTCTCTGAGTGTCTGCTGGTCCTGCGTGAAGAAATATGAGTGAGCAGAGAATGGAAAGAAGAAAACAGCTGGAAATCTGAACGCAGCAAAGAGTTATTAGAAGCAGTAAAAAGCGGCTGCATTAAGTCTGCTTTCTGAGTAAACCAGTCAATTTTCCATCAGTCCTTCAGCCAGTTCCTGGTAGTCCGGCGATGTCTGCTGACCCCTTGTTAGAGCACAGAGGTGAGATGTGTGATAGAGGCCTTCAGTGCCGATAAGGACATGAGGCTGATAAAGACCCCCGCCCTCGTGCAAACAGATGCTGCAGCTTCCATCTGCCCCAAAAGACCATCTGAATGGCTGCCTGGTCATTCTTGCTCCATGTGAGGTTACATCCTCGGTTCAGAGCCCCTTATGCAAACCCTGCTTTCCTATGCTGAGATCGCTATCAGCCGAGATATTTATGTACTGCACATGTTTCCGATTGTTTAACCTTTAGACCTGCGCTGAGGGTGCTGCCGCTGTCCCTGTGGGCTTGCTGCAGAGACCTCCTTCCTACCCTTGTAGGCAGACTAAGATAGATAGGAGCATAGGTCGTTCCTGCATGTGTATAATAGAGTGGATAGAGAGAGCAAAATTGAAAATTGGGGATATAGAGGTGTAGTTAACCTTTGCTTTTGCTTTTAAATTTGGACTGATCTCAACAAATATTTCTTTATTCCTTTGATGATATTTCTTTGACATTTTTGTTTAAGAGGCAAGTTTCACATGGCAGTCCTATGTAATGAATTGGTATAATTTGTTGTTTCAAAAAAACTCAGGCTTTTGTACTCCCTATTTGGCAGTGTAATAAATATTTCTCCCATATTGACAGATATTTGCAATTAGTTGGCGGTTTCATTTCCCAGCAGTCAGGAATGCACAAGAAATCAATTTCCCAAGCTCCGAATTGATCCACACTATCACAATTGAGACTGAGAGTCTATGTACAACCTGATTTAACACGCAACATTTACAAACACAATGCTCCTGTTATTTAGAATTGCTTTCAAATAAACATAACTCAGTGAGATCCATCTTAACAGAATGTTATGTTGCTGACAGAATGTAGAAGAAATCAGCAGAAATCAAACTTGTACTGTGGTGATATAGACCAAAGCGGATGTCCCCTCCAGTGGGACCAATAGAAATAATCAGCGCTTTTCTATTGATTCTGAGAAATTACTGTTCATTCCTTGGCCAGTGCTTAAAGTACATTGTATTTTTTTCTGAGGTTTTTGGGTGATGTCGTATATAGCGGCTCAGCAAATCCCATGTATTTTCTGAGTTGGAGGTATGACCTTCCAGTGGAATAAACAACAAGCTTGAGGTTACTAATGTATCTGACAGATTAGAGCCTGCGCTGATCCTGATACGTGTAATCACGTGTGTAACTCTGCAGCAGTGTCAGTCGTGTTGTATGTTGCTGCAGGCGCACAAGTATGAACTCTTTGATATCATTAACCTGGATGTGTTTCTTCTGTCCAGGCCAACCTGCAGCAGAACAATGAGTGTGTTCCTCCCTGGCTAGGTCAACCGCGGCATTGTTCAGGCACATGAGAGAGATGTCGTTTTACCGTCCTTTTAAAAGCCTGAAACACATTGTTTTTAAAGAGGTCAAAGAGTCTGTCGTCTCAAAGAGTATCCTGAGTGTTATCCCTTAGTTGTCTGATGGGAAGATGGGAAAATTTAGATTCTTTCTGCAGAGAGGATGTTAAAACTTGTTGTATTGAAAGCGCGCGTTTTTAAATTCTCTGCTTATAATTCTCAGCAGTTACTCCAGCTTTCAGAAACACTGCAGTTTGTACTTTTGAAGCACTGCAGCTGCACAGCACTGAGAACAAATTAACGTGCTTTAGACTCTACCACAACCCATCCACACTGGCAACCCTTTCACCACAGAAAAGTCGGCCACACAAAGCGCACAGAAGACTACAGGAAAGAACCATGTGCCCTACAATATGTGTTCACCATGCATAAAGTGACCTTAGTGAACTGTAGATTATAATTCTATAGTATGGAATATTTAACCCCAAGTCTAAAAAAATAAAATAAAAATGAATGAATGTATTATTTTGGGGGAAAAAAACAAAAAAACGAGAAAAACAAATGAAAACTAAAAAAATGCAAAGAAATAACGTTTCATAAAAAGGTTTGAAAAAGGAGTGGGAAGAAGTATGCACTTTTCAGGATCCCCAACCGCTTCCTACTCATCAACGTTTCTATATCTAATTACTATCGAATATCTAATTTGTAATGTAAATAAAAAATAATGCAATGATTTTCAAATCTCATAAGCCCATATGTTCTTCATAATACAGCATAAAATACATGTCAGATGTTGAAATTGAGACATGTTAACATTCCCTGGGACATGATAGCTCATTCTCAGTTTTTTTAACATTTACCTAATAAAGTTATAATGGGGAACAAAAATTTAAAAAAATCAAAAATGGTTCAAAGAGCATTTGAAAACTAATCTTATTATCTGGCAATTGGTCAGAACTAAAGATGGGCAGAGATTCACCGTTCTGCAGCAAACTATGTCTAAACATTCTGGATCAATCGGAGAAAAATATTTTTCAATGTAAAATTGTTAAGGCTTTAAAGATCCTTCCATCTACATAGTACATTATCAAAGGAATCAAGAGGAATCGAGGTCATTGGATGTCAGTTGTCTGTGAACACAGTTTACCGCACAACACAGAAATGCAGGTTAAAGCTTGATCGTGCAAAGAAAAAGCTAAATGTGGACACGATCCAGAAACACCACCAACGTCTGTGGACCAAAGCTCAGTTAGTGGTCTGAGGTAAATTTGAAACTGTTCTGTGGTCGGATGAATCAGAATTCGAGTGCCATGGACGTTGTGTTCAAACAGTTCAAAAGCCTGAATCTCTGAATTAATGGGGTTGCATTAGTACCTACAACGTGGGCAGCCTCTACATTGTGTCATCCCTTTCAGAGAAGGACTTGCATCTTTCAGCAATTCAATGCACACTCTGCATCCATCGTGCTTACATGGCTTTCCAGGAGAAGAGGTCAGGTGCTGATCTGGCCTGCCTGCAGTCCTGACCTTTCACCATTCGAAAACATTTAGGGTCATGAAACAAAAATTCCGGCAGCAAGAATCCTGCATCGGACATTTGGAGAATATTTCTCTGCTACTGTACCAGCAACTGCCCTCCTTACTTCCCAGATGTTGACAGATGGTTATTAAAAGAAGAGGGGAGGCTGCAGAATGGTAAACATCACCCTGTTCCAACTTTGTTGGAATGTGTTGCTGCCTTCAAAGTCAAAATGAGCCGTTTTACATATGATGGTAAAATTCTCAGTTTAAACATCGAATATGTTTTTCATGCTCCTCCGGGATTAATATATGGGTTTGTTTTAAAATCATTGCATTCTTTTTTCATTTACACACAACTTTTTTAGAAATGGGGTTGCATACAAACATTAATGTAATCTAAATACTCCATCAAATTCAGTATCTGGAAGAAAATCAGGTGATCAGCACAACACCTGTTCACATCAGGGATGAAATTGCAGTTTACGTTGCGTAGCGGTGCCATAAATGTTGAACATAGCTTGAGGCAAGCAGAGAAATTTGACAGAAGTTCAGGATTAATAGTTTTTATGCCCTGCAGAAAGTGATGCATGTAAATGTGCTGTTAACAGTGTTACATCTGCTGAATGGTGACTGTTGTATTAAAGGGATGGGAAAATGTAGTTTTTATCATAGTTAACAGATCTTTTTCCTCTTTGTATGTGCATGTGTGTGTGTGCATGCTTTGCATCAAGACAGTAAAAACAACAGAAAGGAACCCTTGCTAGTCCTAGTATGAAATCTGACTACACAGGTTTTGACTGACAGATATAAATTGTCCAGCAAGAAAAAAAAAGAAGCATATACGATTGCATCCGAATGTAAAACACAAGAATAAAGCTTGCCACTTAATGGCTCCGTAAAGACCTGAGTGAAATACCATCAGTTGTTGTTGAGTAAATTCCCAGAGGCAGTAAAGGCGACTCCTGCCTCTCAGGAGTGTGTTGCTCCTGCGTATGTTTATCCCCATGTTTGTGGCATGTCATGCTTGAGCACGATTGCTGCATTCTCCTGGGAGCTTCAGGAGGGCTCAGCGCAGGTGATTTATTCCTCTTAATCTGTCCTGCACAGAAGCAGGCGGCTGCCTTCTTTCCACCTGGTGCACTTCTATCAGCTTGCATGATCATATTAATAATATTCACCTGCGGTTGTTATCCATTGCCGTATCTTTGAGGGGATCGCTCCTTGATGTCCAGACGGAGACGCGTTTGTGACCTGAGGCCGCGTAAAGAGAGCCAGCAGTCCTCTGATGCAATCATCCTGATTAGTTATTCAATCTCCACCCTTTGACATACGCTGCTGTAATCTGATTGGAAACATTTAAGTTGAATGCTAGATGTTTTCCTGGTTATTTATGAAAGCTGTCTGATATTTCATGCTAACATGCAGGGAAAGATGAAAATAAGCCATTTGCCTGCGTTACATGCAACTGCAAGCAGTGATGATTGGCTGAATTATTTAATGCCGCGACCCAGGCGTGCTTAGTTCAGTTTAAAAGTGAGCGCAGCGGGTGAGTTGTCATTTCATACTAATGATTTTTCTCCTTAAATTTGCACAGTTTCAAAGCTACATTTTCATCCGTGGTACGAAGAACCAGGCCTGGCCTAAAATAGTTCTTTGAGAATTTGATGTCTTTGAAATGAACTCTTATTGAAACTCGCAGAAAGGTAGAAGAAAACAAGTTTGTTGTAAATAGCTTGTCAGGGCTATACTCTCCTCAGTGTTGTATTCCTTTCATCCCCCCCTCTCCCCTCTAAACACCCACAGTGTCAAATACAATTCAATTCCTGGATCTGCCTCAGCTTGGGCTAACACGGTCAAGCAAATGCTTATTTTCTGAATGGCCTGGGGGAGTTACACTTTTCAGCTTATCAGCATTTATTAACCTTAGCACTGAGGTTTGCTCTTTGATTTAGATTCTTCGGGAAAACACTGAAATTGGATTTTTTTTTTCCCCCTGGCTCAATCCTGCTGTGACATATGCTCGACAACTTGTTACACAGTGAAGAAAAACCTCAATGCTTGTTACTTGGAATATTTGATATAGAGGAACAGTTCTTTGTTGTGTTGCTTGAGTTTTAGTCTCTCATCTGGCTGTAGGGAAAAACTGATGACTATAATGGTCATTTAGCAGCTAAAGACCCAAGTATTTCCATCAGGGGTTGGTAGAGACCCAAAACAGAGCTTAAAGAGAGGAGTTATTTGATTTTCTCTTGATACACAAATCCCAGCAACAGATGAACTATTGTGTTGAGTTTGTAGCTTGCTCGTTTCCCCTTACAAGACTAGACCAGCAGTGAATTCAGGGTTTTGAGACCTGGACAGGTTTAATTCATTTAAAGGGGAAGTTCGGTATTTTTCAACCTGGACCTATATTCTGGCAGGAAATATAATCATTTACTCACCCAAACAGTTTTGGTGCAACTTGAACTCCTTCGGGAGATATTTAGATCCACTCGCGATCAGCATATATCCAATATAATGGGAGTGAACGGGGCCAGCTCGCTCAGGCTTTATATAGAGCAATTTCTGCCACAAAAACTCCTTCATTTCACCAATGAGTTGTTTTGAATGGCTGATACAATCCCTTTATGAGCTTGAAGCGGCTTGGAGTTGCTTTTTTGTGGTCCGTCATTATTTACACAGAGGGATCAGACCAGTGATTCATAACAAAACATTGGTGAAATGAAGAAGTTTTGTGGCAGAAATTGCCTCATTTAGAGGCTGCAAGAGCTTGGCCCGTTCACTCCCATTATATTGGATGTACAATAGCATGATCGCGAGTGGATCTGAATATCTCCCGAAGGAGATCAACTTACACTAAAACTGTCTGGGTGAGTAAATGATCGTATTTCATGCTAGAAAATAGGTCCAGGGTTGCAAATACAGAACTTCCCCTTTAAAAGGAAGAAAACTTTTGAAACAGTAAAGTGAAGGCTTGTGGTTGAAGTGGAATATTAGTGATTGAATATCGTACCCAAGAAAACAGGTAGAGCTTGGGGGTCCCACTTCTACTGTACAAAAGAAAATGAAGATGTAGCGAAACAACATCACTGGAGAGAAATTAATCGTCAGGTTTCCTGCTTGAGAAGAAAGTCGTTCTTACTTTGCATTTCATGCAGAACTCAAACTCCTTTCTGCTGGGTAAGTTATGTGTTGGTTGGTATATGTGGACCCACAAAGACAGGCAGTAATCATGGCATATTCATTTTGTGATATCCTTCCCATTTGACCATTCGCTGTTTATGTACTTTACTTTGTCATTTTATCTAGCAAATATACAGCAACACAATCAATTATTAAATGCAACAGATGCCTTTTCACCTTTTCAGAATTTCTATTTACCACTGTTTCATTTGCTTAAACATATAACCCACCGCCGCTGAGATAAATTCACTGAGCTTATCCAAGCTACTCTTTACGGACAGACGGTTTCTAAACTGAGCCAGCTAGGCTCCTGTCATTCATAGTGTCTCAGAAACCAAAGTGTAAAGCTTTTCAAACTGCCCTCTGTGTGAAATGTATGTTTCTTCTTTCATTTTGCTTGGCAAAAAATTGTAGGCTCCCCCCGCCCTCCCCCCGACTCTGGATTATTAGCTTAAGCTCTCTAAAAATATCTTTTTGACTGTTTAAGCCTCTGACAGCAGCAACATCTCACACATTCTGATCGCTTTATATTAACTATGTCTGCAGAGGGCTCACGCACTCAACCCTCCTTGTTATCTTTTACCTTGTTTGCCCAAAGACGGGAAAGGCATAGAATTCGCAGGGCCCTAATATCCGCAATAGTCCTCTCTCTTTTGGAATCCCACTCAGCAGCAGATCATCAAAGGCGAGCATGCAATCACAGCAATCTCAGAACAGACGAGATGCTGTTTTGAGCGTGAGCGGATTTCGCCCAGATGTCATTTGAACCACTTGTTATTGTTGCAACAGCTGTAGAAGCACATGGGACGTCATTTGAAAGCCGTCTACCACAACATGCAAAAACAGCACATGTCAAAAGCTGAAACATACACAGTCTGAAATGTAAGATTTCTGAATATTAATGCCGCAAGCTCCTTAAGGAATAGTGTCTTTAATTGCCTGCCTGTTCGTTATCATTGGCTTGCATGTGTAGTCCCAGTAATTGCATCATACAATATTTATCATACCAATATATTGGGTTTAGCTGAGCCTATATGACAAATATTTGTGATGTAAGCATTCATAGCAACTCAGAAATTAATAAATTCCTAAAAAAGGATTACAGTGTACACATGTGGCCCTTAGACATTGCTTCAATTATCTTTTCTTACTACACCCACACTCTCTCAAAAGCTTATTTTCTCACAAATAATATAGCTACTAACTAGAGGGAGATGGAGGATGAGGTGGAGCCATATGCCCGTCAGCAGCTTTACAGTTATTCTAGCCTTCATTTATGTGTCTCTTTTAAAGCCTTTGATATTGAATATCGCTGTTTTGACAGGACATTTTCCAAGCTTCTCTTGTCTCTGCGAGATGCCTCTTGCTTGTCAGTGATTGAATGTTCCTGAGGAGAAAAGTCGATATGTGGTCATAAATAAAGGAAAACAAATGTGAGAGCCGAGCCCTCGGTAGATTGAAAAGGCAAAGTGAGGTGAAAGGAGAAGACTCCTCTACCTGTAATGATTATAAAACTGCTTCTTGACTACAGCAGCTAATTGTCTAGACACTGTGTGCATGTGCAGGCGGGGCGAGGTGATGAATTGACATATTGTCGGTGCTGTGAAGTTGATCCAAGGCAGAGAGCCATGAGGCTTCCCTCCAGGGACCAGTAACCTTATTGTTCCATGTCATCTCCTCCCCTTCTGTTTGAGGACCAGGTTGTCAACCTCTCCCCAAGGTCACACAAACACCAGCCCCCCCTCTGCAGATAATTGGATTATTTAGAATCATAGCTTCAACTTACAGCCCCGTTTGAGGTCAGAAGTGAATTTAGTGCATAAGGTTGTCCATCCTGATTTGTAGCATCCCTCTCAGCTGACAAGCAACATCTCCTTTCATCACTTAAATGGTAATGTGTGACCTGTTTATCACAAGTCCCATTCTGGACGTGAAATATCACATGATAAAAGTAAAGATTTAGCCTTTTGTTTTCATGTCATTTAGTTTGGGTGCTTACATCTGTTTACATCGCTTTCTGTGAAATATGACAAATCAGCATTAAACTTGGAAAATGCTCTGTGTTGGTTCGTATATTCTCTAAATGTGATGTATACTTTTGTTTTGTGGATATGAATATTTTAATGCCATTCAAGGTGTTGGTTTCCCTCCATTTCTGTTCATGCATATTTTCACAGTATCACAATTACCAGACTTGGAAAGAGGGCCCAGAGTCCTAAATTATGTATTTCTTAAATTTTTGAGAAGCTGTCTGTGTACTTCGGGATTCTTTTGTGCATTTTAAGTCACTACTTGCTTTTGGTTTTTTTATTTAACTGAATGGTAATTTATTTACATTCCCAAATCTCTATGATGTTTAGACATTTTTACTTCTTTTCACTCCTTTTTTACCTATTAATTATAATCATAATCACATCCTGTTCTGATTCTGATGATGGTACACAAATCAACCACATTCCAGGAATAAGTCTGTAGAAGGTATTTATGTACATATACATTTTTATATATATTTATTCTAACATAACCAAATTTGTGGCTTCAAAGTGTACAAATATACAGCGTGAATTATTCCCCTAAGAGAGGTACAAGAGTTTGCCAGATCATACCATCTGGTAACCAGAGGTAACCTGACCTGCCAGATGGTTAGTTGCGTGAAACCGTCTGGGAGGTCCTCTGAAGAAATCAATTGGTCAGGAGGCACTTTGGAAATACTTAGCAGGTAAACTGCATTCAATTCTGTTTACTTATATAGTGCCAATTTGCAGCAGTAATCATTTGGGTCTCTTGGCCGAAAAAGCACAAACGTCTAGTTTAACCTTGTCCATTTCAGTCCAGTTTATTTGACATTAGCTTCATTCATATAATACAAATTCAAACAAACAAGCAGAGTAAGTAATTAAAAGGAATCTTGCTTATTCTGTAGCTGCCTCCACAGAAGCTGATTGGCCCAAATCCAGCTGCAGTATAAACCAGAGGTGCACTCAGAAAGTCTATATTCTCCAAGGCTAAATGTGCTGTTTTGAAGTTTTTTGTGTGATTGTTTTGAAGGATAACTTCGCCAGAGCTAAATGGCTACTTCTTTTATGCATGCTGCACTTCTACAGCAAGTTTCATTAAGCTTTCTGTGAAGGTTTCCAAAATCTTGCTGTCGTAAAAAGAAGAAAAAAAAATTTTAAAAAAAGAAAAAAGTTTTGACAAAGAGCAATTTAACACACTTTACTGAACACATAAATGATTATCTGTTCCACTTTAGCACCAGAAGCACGGAGAGTACTGGCTGTTAAATCAAAATAATAACTTTTTTTTTTTTTTAACTACTTCAAAGGCAGTACGTTTAAATTTCACTCACTTTTCAGATTTTGTTTCTCACTGTTACCAAAACAAAAGTTTATTACAGCCAAGCATAACAGAGTACATAATACCAGCCTCAAGATAACACTGAGTTTATTTCCTCTAAACCATCGATGTCCAGTTTTAGTCCTGGGGGGCCACTGTCTTGTAGACTTTAGATGTTTCCCTGCTTCAACATACCTGTCAGAAAATTATTTTCAAGGATTATGGTGAAAGGTTTTACTTGCAAGAATGGCAAGGAGTCCAAACAGAGAATTTTTACATTTAATGTTGCACTAAAACGAAAATCTGAACACAGGTTTTCAACAGGAATGGCATTCCCATATTGCTTCACTACTTAGATACTGGTCTTATCTTCTAGAGCTACTCAGCAGAAACAGTCACTTGAACGGTGATCATCCTAATCATAAAAATCATTGTTGTGTTGTTCTCTCAAACGTAAGTCGCTTTGGATAAAAGCATCTGCTAAATGACAGTAGTAGTAGTAAAACAGGAAACAGAAAACAGTGAGCACTGTTCAATCAGTGAGGTGACCTGCAGAATCATTCAAACACAAAAACAGTCAGCACTCTTCCACTGAGCTTAATCAATTAATGTGGTGACCTGCTCAATCATTCTGCAGATACATTTAAAGTTTAATATGGCAATTGTCAAAAAACATGATTCCTAACACGCCTGAGTCAGATTGATTCTATAAACCTGTGCAGAACATGACCAGCTGTTGGGGAGATCAAGTGCATTTCAGCAGAAAAAATAAATCTGAACGGAAAGTTGCACTTGAGGACCAGAAATTGACATTTCAGCTCTACACAGATTGACAACTTCCTTTTTTTGCCAAAATTCTGAAGTTTAAATCAGTTGACAGTGACATGAAGACTTTGCCACTGGCTTGTTCAAATATGTAGAGATCTGAAGATACAGCAAATATAATTTCAAAAAACCGTCAGCGCTGATGTGACGTTTCCCTGATTGTTTGTGATCAGACACAACTTGAATAAACAAAGATCTGCACCTGTCAGGAAGACTAAAGCAACCTTTTTGTGCAGTTGTAGAGTTCCTGCAGCATCGGGGATTCCCACGTACCAGCACATTTTCATGGTTTCAGTGGTTCTTTGAAGCCTGGAGGCTGATGTGGTGCTGTGGTACTGTAAGATGAGAAGATGTCTGGTAACAGTTTAAATGGGGCTGCTTGCCCATTAAATGGAGAGTTGGAGGACCAGTCCTAACTCAGGTTACTTATTCTCAAGTGACATGAGAGGAGCAGAGGAGAAACAGGATGTCTTTTTTTCTCCCCATGTCTGTGGTGTGACATTGTGCTTTGTAAGTGACTCCATAATTAACTGCTCATTTGTGTGTGTGTTTTATCTTTTCTAGGAGGCGGCCACGTTTGCCAAAGAGCTGGGCTTTGAGGTGAGTTGACCGGCAATTGCACAGTAAAAAGATCCTAAAGGTTTATTTTTGCTGATAATGAAGTTCTTTTTGGACAGTGATTGATGTGCTATTATACTCTCCAGGCCTTGCAGCAGTTGCTATGGAAACCTGGCAGTCGTCATGGTTTCTTTGTTCAGCCAGCTCTCTGTTATGACGCACTCTGCTAGGTCTGCACCCAACATCGCCTACAGATGTTATTTATTGAATTTTGAAAAGCCTCTTGGGAAGCTGAGAAGTTGGGCATGGTTTCAAGCCTTTCTCTGCAGGCTTGGGACTCATCAGGTTGCCTGGTTAAAAATCCTCCTCATTATCTTCATTGCACCGAGGGATGTTACAGTATGTGTTCTCTCCACACTGCCATAGCATTACTTCACTCTGAAACTCGCTGTAGTGTTTTAATAACCAAATTAAGGCCACCTGTGGTTTTAGATTATGGAAATGAAGATTGCGGCGCTTGTTACCCCTTTCGAATATGTGTTTTAGAGTGGGGGCTGCCTCTTAGGTGTAAAATGAATATTCCCTTAGTCTATTTCTTTGCTGGTGTTTTGCATATTCCCTGCATCTCTATTTAAATGCAAAATCAAAAACACAAATAGCCAGCATGCGTGTGTGTTTCTCTATTTTTTTCTTTCCTTTTTCTTTTGGGCTCAGGTATTTTAAGTACCGTCTCCCTTTCAGAGGTAGGGCTGCCTTGAATATGGCTCTGCTCTGTGTGAATAATTGTCATCCAGAATCACTAACGGTGTGATCAACGTGACTGGAATAGAGATGCAATCCTGATGGCAGTGACAGGTTTAAGAGAGGAGAAGGAATGAAAGGGGGGAGAGGGGTTTGCAGGCCTCACTTGGGGAGAAAAAACCACAAAGGGCAAAGTGAAGACTCTGCTAGTAGTTACAATTCTTTGACATTTTCTGTGTCAACCTGATTTGGCAGAACAGTGTGTGAAATTGCTTTGGATGAATATGATTTTTCAGATAACACCAGTGGTGTGTACTGTACTCGATGCATTTCTAGGTGGTTATGGTTCAAAGATGTTTTCTCCACAGTTGTTTTTTCTTGTTTTTTTCACTCTAGTTTTTCCTTTTTAAAGCCGACCTTCATACTTTACTTTTACATGACAAGTTTTAAGATATGCATACTGTAGCTTTTATAAAACTGATTATAGAAGGAATGTGTGTAAGAGAAATGTCATTACAAAGTACTTCAGTAAGATTTTCTTTCTGTAAACCCAACTTAATGTGTCAAATATAATAAATTTGTAGACAACAGTTGGATTCATTAGTTTCAAGGTAATTTCTTAGTCCCTGCTAATTAGTACTACTGCTCAAGTGCAACAGAAACTTCTCTTCAAATAGAGAAATGACAAAAAATCCTGGTTCTATTCAATTTCAATTGTCCAGTTTCTTTTGAGCTAAATATTTTCCTTCTAAAGGTTTCCAATAGCTTTAAAGATGTAAAAGGGTTCAGTTTAAGGTGAAATGTGGCTCTTAAACTTGTCTATTTTATTCATGCATGATGTTTTGTATTTTGTGGGAATCTGTGGATTTGTGTGTGTATTTGCGGCTTTTACTGCATTTGTTTGTTTGTTTTTCTCAAAATACATCTTAAAAGGTCCATTCTTGCCAGCTTTAACCAGGTGTAGCATTAAAACCTTAAAATGCCATAGCTATTAGCAGGACAAGTATCATCTGTAGTTTTTTTTAGCTATTATGCAGGTCCCTGAGAAGGACAAACTACCGCAATCTGATCATTATCTTGTATCTTGTTTTTTCATTGGCTTATAGTTAATTTTAACATTTATATTCAGTCCAAGTTTGATCAACATAATGGAATACTTTGCGTTTTTACAATACTGAAGCACTTTTATCATCCATCCGTCCATCTATCCATCCTCTATCGTCTTCTAGAGGTCTGGGATGCAGCTTTAGCAGGGAAGCCTGCAGGTTTCAGGGTTTCCCTGCTGCAACACACCTGACTCTGATCAGTGACTCGTTAACAGGCAACAAGCAGGTGGGGAAGCTTTTTATTTAAATCAGGTGTGCTGAGGAGATAAAAACTAAAACCTGCAGGATGTTAGATCTTGTGGACCAGAGTTGGTGACCACTGTCTTAACCAGATACCCAAGCCACCCAAGCCACCCCATCTGGTTCTTCTTGATGCAGAGGAGCAGCGGCTCTACTCTGAGCCTCCCCCGGATTACATGGTTCCTCATTCTATCTGTAAGGGAGACACTGAGGAGGAAACCTATTCAGCCACTTGTATCCAAGATCCCGTTCTTTCGGTCACCACTCACAGCTCTTGACTAGAGGTGATGATAAGAAACTAAACGGTAAATTGAGCTTTGCCTTTTGGCTCAGCCCCTTCTTCACCATGACAGACCAGAGCAGAGTGTATCGCTGGGGATGCTGCACTGATACACCTGTCCACCTGCTCTTTCTTCCCACGCTCATGAACAGGACACTGACATACTTAAACTCCTCCACCTGGGGCAGGAACTTCTTTTCCAATCCAGAGAGGACTTTCCTCCTCTTTCCAGCTGAAGAACATGATCTCAGATTTGGAAGTGCTGTTCCTCATCAAGTACTTTTTACTTTTCTCTTTTCTTTTTTTAAAATCATTTACTCTCCTTTAGCATTTGCTGTCAGACTGCAGACTTTTGAGTTTGCCAAACACACTGAGGCCAACAAAAGCAAAAGCTTCATCTTTGATGAATTACTAAGTGTAAAGTTAAACATTTCTCTCATTTATATGTAGATATGACAGCCTCCAGGAAAGAAAATGACGTTGACAGAAACTTTTAACGGAAACATTTTAAGTTGACATCTAATGATTGCATTGACTTGGAATTCTCCATGGACCTGCGTCATCAAGGGCATTTGTCCATTTAAAATGTGATTTTGTCTGTCATGTGTTTGCATCTGCTTCAACCAATGGGAAAACTTACTGAACTTTGCTTTTTTAAAATGAGATTCACATAAAATGTTATGGCATAGAATCCAGCCCAAAATGTGTAGAAACAAAGGATGGATGTTAAGTGTTCTCACATGATACTATAGCAAAAAATAAAACATAAGCTCGATTGTTTCATTCATTTTTCAACAACTTTTGGCAAATAAAAAGGGTCTAAAAAGGTTCAAATGCCATCATATCACTAATAACTTTATTATCAATTATGCTTTCCAATTACAATCACAGAGTACAAAAGTGTATTTCTATAAGCTTTTTGGCCAGTGAGGTTGATTGTCATTTCCAAGTGTGGCTTTTTAAAGAAGTTATAAATGAAAATTGTTTGTATTTAACCCCCCAACAACAGCATAATACACTTTTAATTCATTCTCAAACACTGTTATCATCATAGTATGGATGACTAACAGAACTGACAGCAGCACTTCTTCAGTATAGATACAAGATAAAGAGCTTGTCCTCTCGAACACAGCAATCAGCGGATCTGAGCACAGTCGCCTGATTGTGATCTGTTTCCTTTAAATGCTCAAAGAACTCTCTGCATCACCGCTCTAATTGAATCTCTCTCTTGCAGTGTTTCTCGAGCAGCCTGCAGTGGAGATTATCAGTTTCTTGCTGGCATCAACACAGAAACACAATTTAACACCCTTGTAAAGCTTTCATATTTCACGCTTTGTTGATTTATGTCTGATCAGTTGCCTCGCGATCGTAAATATTGCCATTTGTCAGCAGTAAACCAAATTGACCATATCATTTGTCAATCCATTTGTTTGCACTCCCTCTGAATGCCATTTTTTTGTGCATCGTTTTTCCCTGTAGGAAGTTGTCAGGTAAGTGTTTATGACAGGCAAAAAGGTGTTTTTTTTTGTGTGAATGTGTGCGCTCCCCTCTCAGCAGCCATGATGCTTACCCCGCCACCTCTGGCCCTTCGAACCATTCAGCTCCTAAACCTGAGTCGAGCGGCTTTTTATGTCAGCGAACATAAAACCTGAGGGTGACAATGTGCCGAAGCCTTGTGTGGTTTTGCATCCAGTGTCTGGAGGAGCGCTTGTGGTTACATCCAGTCACAGTGACAAATTGCTCTTTTTTTTGCCATCGCCTGCTAACAGCTTCTGTATTAACCTCAACATTAGCACTTACTTAGAGTGTTACACCCATTTTTCCTCAGCCCTGGGTCTCCCTGGACCTCTCAGGGCTGATTAAAGGACGTTTGGGAAGCATTTAGAGGTGTAAAAGCTCATTGGTTTGAGTGAGCCAGAGTGGCTGGTAGCACTGGGCCAGAGCCTATCTCTCTGATTACTCCCATAATCACAGTATTTGCTCACCCTAAAGGTTCTCAAGCGTTAGCTTTGATACAGACGCCAGAGGCGACCACCATCCGTAATGCTAGCTCCTCGCTGTGCTGCAGTCTACCTCACTGCAAGACGGCGATGAAGACGTTCTACCTGCTCAGAGTACATCATGATGAGTTAATAATAAAGTAGCACTGACAGGTGTGGGTTGTTTTTTTTTTCTTTTTTATCCCTCTCATGATCAAAGGCAAGCACTCCGGAGAGCTCTGTCGTCCCCAGGCGAGAATATCCATTCTGTGCAGATGCTAAGGAGAGATGGCCTGTTTCGGGAGAATGATACAGAACATGCACCACATATCCTTTCAGCTCCCAGATGTAGCTTTATCTGACAACAGCATATCTCCACATGCTTATTTTTATGTCACTTAGGGAATATGACATTCTAATATTTTTCCAGCCCTCTTGTAACCACTTGGAAGCATCATTGATCCATCCATCCTATTGATCCGTTTCAAGCAAGCCCATCTGGTTGCATTATCACCTGATCTGTGTGCGCGGATTGGAAATCCCTGACCTTGCTCAGTCACACTTGTGATCTTTGATTGACTGCTCAGAAAATTGCTCTTTTTCACCTCGGCGCCACGGTGTTTCCACAGACGGATGACATTGCAGAGATCGCAAAGAAGACCCAAAACCTGCCCAAGGAGAACACAAAGAGACAGCGAGAAGTGGTCTTTACTCAGGGCAAGGACGACACCGTCGCAACCGTTGGTAGGCCACTCTCATTTTCTTTTCTTTTTTTTTTATTCGTCTGCTTATCTACACATATTTTCCACTCAAAGCCATCCTTGCTTTGGCCCCTTCACTTAAACCTCCTATTTTCAAACTGCAGAGCGCCGCCTCAAATAGATGCTAGATCGCTGACTGAAGAGAGCAGAATGCTATCAGTAATTTCTTTGAAGTTAAGCTTTGATATTGACACCAGATGTTAAGAAAAAAAAAAAAAGATTGCTTGCACTACATTCTGTCATTTCAGACCATAAAAGAAGCGTGGGGGATGCAGAGAGCAGGCATTGATTTGTAAAGTACTTCTAACTTTGTCTTGGAGGGGCTCCAGGCCAGTCCTCAGCAAGTTTTAATGCTTCAACTCTAACATCCTGCCCTCTTTTTTTTTTCTTGCAAAATGCTGGCAGAGTGACCTTCGGGAGAAGTTGACAGCGCCGGACCTCAAATCAATTCAATTTCCTTTGATACAGGGCGAATTAGTTAGCAAGACATTTAAAGGCAGTGTCATCATAACTGAGCAGGGGTTGCGGGTTTAAGCAGTGTGAGGAGAGACACTAGTTTCCGATTTCAGCTGGGAGCCTTTGCCTTTGGAGCCACAGGGAGTCTCTCCTCATTGCCCTTGCAGTTCAGCTCAGACTAGTGGAGCATGGGGAGAGATGGCCTCAGGTAAAGGCTCCAGCATATCACTCATCGCTGGGGACTGCAGAGAGGCGCAGCTCCAACATTAGTTTAAGAACTTCAGGACACTGTCTTTACACATGTCAACTGCCATAATTATTAATGAGCTTGTGCTTCATACACTGTGTAATTGATCATAATATTTATCAGACCTCTACATTGTGCAGAGATAGTAATATCCTCAGAATAACTGCTCAACTTTACGCTTTTCTCATCGTATACAAGTTTGTTTTTTTTGTTTTTTAAAGTTCCATTGTATGGGCTGCAAACTGTTTATTTTCAGCTTTAAAACCACAGGAAAGAGTTGACCCTTAGCACTAAAGCACTGATAAATTCTCTTGATGCTATTTAGCATAAAGAGAGTCAAAAGCCAAGTGAAAAGAGGTCTGAGTAACCCTAACCCCAACCCTAATTCATCCATTCACTAAAGAACAGCACTGAGAAGCTTTTTAATGATGTTGTAATAATAATGAAAAGCCATATTGTGCAAGTGAAGTATACTGTAGCACCATCTACTTAAAGTCATGCTGTCTAGCACCCTGTGATTGTGTAAAACTACCAACAAAAGGTTTGATCATATGTCAATAGTCTTCTGTGAAGAAGATGCTTTATTGAACGGATGGTATTATAAGGAGCTCTGATTGTCTTCCTGATCACAAAGAATTTCTTGCATCTACAGTAACAAGCACTGCTGTTATCACTTTAAGAAAGACATAAGTCTTTGTTCCACCTGGATATCTCTGTTGTCTGCTCTAACAGAGGAGACACTACAAAAGCTGCCCAACCCACAAATGCTGTAGACACAGCACCAAACATTGGTATGAGAAAGCATGAGCAGGAATGTTGTTTTAGGGCAGTGCTGTTGTTAATAAATAAAGAAACAGGTCTGCTGGATTCTTCTGAATAGCTGCCAAAATCAGCACCAACTGCCACTGTGCATGTCTTCCTGCTAATCTAAGTGTGTGCGCAAGTGTGTTGAAAGGGATAGGTAGATATTACCTGGTCTGACCTGCTAGCGTAGTCTCAACAAATGATTACAGAAACTCACCAGGGTGTTTAGTCTGACATGACACTGACATGTTCAGTTGCTGTCTGGTTAATGGAGATCTTTAATGTCTGTAAGTGGATTTAGATTCTACTTTAGATAGGCACGTAACATTACGCTTCATGAATGAGAATTTAGTTTTGTTTATGCTATCTGTGTAACGAAGCTTAGCAAATAAGCTATAAAAAAGCTTTACAAGGTCATAAAATGGCAGTGTTGGTTTACAGCTTCTTCTTGCTGCCCTAAATTCCCTGAATTCTCTTATTCATTTTCAGGTTAGTTATTGTTTAATGATGTCTTCTTTGCTTTGAATTGCAGCGCTGCCTATTGCATCAGTAAGAATGTAGATCAATATCTATTTGTCACAGCCTGCTTTATGCATGCAAAATGACAAATGCAAGGAAAAACCTGGACTTTCTACATCGTTTATTATTTTGGTATTTGACTTCAGTTGCACCGACTGCACCAACAATTACCATACACACACACATACAAGTGGTCATGATGTTGTAACAGCGGCGTATGCCAATGCAGCTACACTCATCAACTGTCTCGCAGCAGCTGGCGCGTGGACTTACAATGAAAACAATAGCCACAGGTGTTGTCATTAAGCAAGTATGCTTCTGCTTTGTATTGGGTTATAAATAAGTGATGAAAACTAACCAGCTTTTTTGAAAACGTCACTGAGTGGCTGAGTTCTTCTGAGGAATGACTGGCACCCCGTTTTAAAGAATCTCAGCCCATTGAAAGATGTTTCAAATGAGGCCCAAATCAGGAATCTTGTTAGAATTGGCAGCCGCTTTTCGCTTCCGCTTCTTATGCATTTTGATTTGATCATTTCCACAAGTTTGCCAGGCCCCTTATGCTTTATATCACACAAAACTTTTCAAAGCTTTCAGAACAAAGATGTCACAAATTAACACAGTATTCCGGACATGATTCCTTTCTTAAGTCAATAATTGATTATTCTGAATTATTGTCCAAACTTAATAAGTGGCATACATGTTTTTTTTAATCAACCAAGCCGAATTATTCATGAGCAAAGTAGAATTCCTCTACAGGAATGTTTTTTCATGCGAATTTGAAAAGAAATCTTTAAAGAGATGCCTGACAGTTAAAAAGAAGAAGAAGCCATCCATTGTGCTGGGGGTGATGGATAATTCTTGCCTGCTTCCCTCATTCCTCCTGCTTGAAGACACTGCCGTATGCCGTTATGAACTTTATATAAAATACATGATGAATGCCGGTTGGATGAAAGACAATGTGTTTCAGATGTCATCTACAAAGGCAAACATGATAAATGTCATTGACTGTGCTATCATCGCAGTGGAGCAGTTACAGTCGCAGTAGGTGCAGCAGTAGTGGTGTGTGTGTGTGTGTGTGTGTGTATTTGTCTGTGTGAACATCGCTATTCATGCCAGCCAAATAAATGTCAATGTAAAAAGAGAATTAAAGATTTTCATTTCCCAGAGGCGGCACTCTAATAAACTTGATCTCTCATTTTGTTTTGCAATTTGTCCTCCTGTCAGAATTTGATCATTTGCCAGCCTGTGCATGTCATGTTAAACCATTTTATAGTGATTAAGGATGGAAAGATGCCTCCCCCTGTGGTATAATTCTCCAAAAAGAGATGTCAATTTGTTATTGTTCTATTTTTTCTACCCTTCATTTGGAGCTTTTCATCAAACTGCCTCTTCAAACGTGCTTTTTAAGCGCCAGGAGCAGGAGGAATGGTCCTTTATTTAGCTGCCTCTGACACTGCTGAACTACCCTGGGCCTTTGCTTATACACCCATTATTGCAGTAATTAAGATCTCTACGCCCTGAACCTTTGCAGGGAGATGTAATAAACGATCATTCAGCAGGGGTTGCCGCTTTAATCGCTGATAAGGACTTGATAAAGCCTGACTTGGCTCCTTTGAGAGTTTTAGGGCTCTCGTGGGGGCAAGGCAGGCAGATTTCAACTTTGATACTGATCTATACATGTTAATCACATGAGATAGAGAAAGGAGTAGATATAGGATTCAAAGCTAAAGCTCTCCTTGTGTTTAATTGGGGAGATTAGTCATTTTCACTGGTTTAATTAAACATTGCATAATCTTTTTTTTCAGTCTGAAAGTGTCATATTTATGTTCCTTAGTTTCTAACAGATAAAATCAATTATCAGTCTGCTCTACAGTATGTTATAGACCCCCTCTGTTTCCTTGGCACCTCACATTGAAGCATTTTCTTTCATGACTCTGTGAAACGATAGTTGGCGATGATCTCTTTGCCTGTGGTTTTAGTAATTATAGGCATATGTCCGTTTTTATAAAACTCAGTTGTGAGCAAAGATGCTGGTTATGATAGGGAAACAGATTGAATGTCAACTCGCTTCTAACCTGTCACATTTGCCAAGAAAGCGGTAACGCTGTTTTCCTCCCCGAGGCACACAGTTTGGCTGAAACGCAGTGGGAATTCTTCCAGGAGAAGTATTCTCAGGGAAGTTTCTCACATAAAGATGTTTCACTTTAACTCCGTTGAGCACTTCAGCTCATGAATTTGAGCTAAATAGTCATATGTGGCGCCCAGTAACTTGGCAGTGCTGCCTTTAAAATGATGTATTAATTGTTTTACTTGTGTAGATGGAGGGGTTGGCGAAACTTAAGTTAATTTTTAATGGCCAGCTCACTATGTGATCTACCTGTCAAAAATACTAAGCAATGAAACACTACCAGTATAGCTTGCAATAATTAAAATGAAAACAATGCTTCATACAATTTTTAGTCCTATTTGAACAGTTATTTATTTTACAAGAGAGCATTTTCCCAGCCTCTGTTGTGCTGCGAGTTGTCATTGTCAAAAAGAATAGCCAGTAATAAAGGACTTAATTGATACTCATTTCAAAGAGGCGGCTGTTAAAAGAATTTCTTTTAATCACCACCATTCATGAGCTATAATGAGGGAATTATGAAGAGTGAATTAACAAAAGTGAAGTATTATACAGAACCTTACTGGAAGGAATTATTTGAATACCTTTGAGTTTTTCTTGCTGTTTTTTTTTTCTTCTCTTTCCTCTTACTGGTGCACGTTACCTGTCAAAGCAAAGTCTTCCTACAGTTCCACATATTCTACTCCAGTCACTCATTTTCTCAGACCAAATTCCAGGAACAAGAGCACATTAGGGTTTATAAATGACTGCAGCAGCGTTTGTGGATTGAAAATAATGTTTCCAGTCTCATTACAGTGAAATGTTAAATGAGTTCAACACGATGGTGTTTTCCGAGCCAGTAACAACAGTCAGGAGTTACTTTGGTAGAAGGCTTTTTTAAAAAATGTATCGCCGTGTCCGTGACAGAGTTTCTGCCAATGAGGTCTTTGTTAAAGACAGCAGGGGGATTGTTGCACCGTAACTTGAGTTAACATGTCAGTCAAATTGTCAAATTTGCATTGGCAAGGCTGTGTGAACTTTCCCCCAGCAGCAAAATGCAAACTCTGGTCATGAATAAAGAAATATTGTATGTCTAATGTGCCATGATGTGTCTACAGATAGTTCTAATAAAATTCTGTCAGAGCCATCGGCTGCATTGTGCTGCCCAGTGAGCAAATTACTCATGAATCAGAGAGATCGTTTATCTGTTTGGTGCTCAGACCAAAATTCACACGCGCACATCTATATCTGCGACTCGCAGGATTCTTGCTCTGATTACTCATAAAATGCTTTTTCTGATCTCGGTCTGGGTTCCAATTATAGGACCGACATGATTTTAGCCCATCTACCTCTCAAACTGTTGTACATTTCAGGTCTTTGTTCAGCACACTAATATATTGTCATTTTCTGAACAGCTTTCTAGCTCTACTCTGTGTCCTTCATCCCCATACAGAGTGATAGCTAAGCAAGAATAAGACATAACTTAGTCATCAGTTGGATATAACGGAGTCGCTTCATCTGTTATATGCCTAAAGATGACATAAGCAAGAGTATCATCAGTTTGTTATCGCTAAGGTCTGTTGCATTAGATACACGCCGCAATTCAACATTCACACACATGGCACAGAACACCCCAATCTGGGTTTGTAAGCAATGATGGGTCACGTCAGTAATAACTGGCCAATTACTCTCGGTTGTGTGTAAAGCCATTCCCTTTGTACAAAGCCAGCCCGGCCTAAGAAGATAAAATGTGAATAGACTTTCAGGGCTCAGGCCAGATGACCTGTCCCCTGAGCCCAAAGCTGCTTTGCTTTTCCTGTGACCTGAATCAGAACACTTTTGATAAATAAGCAGAAATCCTCTCCTGTTTTTGTTCTTGAGCTTTCAATAAAAGAACCACTTTAACTATTCGGTGCCATGACCGGGATTGGTTAACTCTGAGACTGAGTTGGATTGAGGGCTGGCAGAGTCGATCAGAGGAGTTGTTCCTCAGACAATTTTCAGTCCAGTCAAAAGAGGGTGAGCAGAAAACCTTTTTCTGATCAATTTCTGCTCATGTCAGTAATAACTGGCTAATTACTCTTTGTTGTGTGTAAAGCCATCCCCCTTTGTATAAGGCCAGCCCGGCCTAAATAGTGAAATGTCAGGCCAGATGATCTGTCCCCCTGCTTTGCTTTTCCTGTGAGCTGAATCGGACTAAATTTTTGATAAATAAGAAGAGATCCTCTCCTGTTTTTGTTCTCGAGCTTCCAATAAAAGAACCACTTTAAGAACACCAAGTAATCATTCACAGTCCGGGCTGCTAAAAGCATAGCAGCCTCTCTAACAATGACTGCTCAAAAAGCTACTTACTGTCTGGTGTTCCAGATGAGTAGATGAAATTCGAAGAAGGATTTTTTGAAGTGCTTTTTTTCCCATGGATGCACATAAAATATCAGGTTGAATAGTCTGTGCATTTGAGAAAGACCGGTTTGTTTGAAGCCTTCCTCAATCACCTTCAAAGGATCGTAGAGGAAGCAGGTGCACAAACACCAGTAGATACAAAAATATTTCCAAAAACCAGAGTGTTTTCACGACTCTACTCAAGACAAATTGTCTAGAAATTCAGAAATGCCGCTGCTCTTCTCAGGAGAGGACCACAAAAATTATACAGAGAGTCAGAAATTTGTGCTTACAGAAAACTTTGTTCATGCATCCGCAAAAAGAATAACATTGTGCAAGAGCACCACGGATCAAACCACCACTCTTTAACGATCATTGTGGCACATGTCAAGTTTGCAAAACACCATCCAGAAATTCTCAAACATTCCTGGTATAATTTTTGGAACACAGATTAAAAGTTCATCGTTTCACTTAGGAAGAAAGGCCTTTACACACCAACACTAAAAACCCACCCCGGCTTAGAAATATGGTAGATAAAGCAGCACAGAATGGGATTCTTTAATTTTCTCACAGGAAAGTGTAGGGAGATGTTGGCCGAAGCAACAAAAGTCAAATCAACTCAAAACAGAATGGCTGAAGAAAAAGAAAGCTTGTTTTGGAGTGACCAAGTCTGAGTTTTGAAACCATCCTAGTTAAGATGCATTATGAGCTGTTGAGCCAAGATTTTGTTGAATTATTGATGAGCTGGTGTGTTTTTTAAAGGAGGAAGCGAGTGTTTTGGAAATGCCACAAGTAGGAAACACCAAATTTTTGGAATAGATGTGGTTATGTTCATTAGAGGGATAAAAAGTTTAACTATATCTGTGTTCTTTGTCATATTTAGGTATTATTTTTAGAAATAAAGTATATTTGGTGTGATTTAAACGCACAAGGTTGTTCTGAATTAGGTTTTGCACTCTGCAGTCGTTTGGTATATTGTGAGATTGAATTTAAATTCAATTACAAAATAACAAATTGACTTGACTAGCAAATTAGATAAAGAATGGATTGATTTTACAAAGTTTATTAAAAATCCAGGAACCGAGCTGTTTATTACCACACACAATCCGTCTCACAAAATCTGAGCTGAATGAATTCTGACACATCTGGATGCAGATGAGCAGCACTTGGTGTGAGAGGTCACCTGGCTGTCTTTCTAATAAGACCTGGCTCTCTCTATACTGCCCTCACGGTTTGTTTTAACTATAATGGACGTATTTACACCCACTTAGCTCTGTTTGATTTCCTTTAGATCTAATGAACACCAGACTGTGTGGAGAACAAGTGCAGCGGCTTTAACCTTTGAAGCATCCGGTTTTATAGCCGCAAAGCACGTCACATTAGCACGACCACATCTAACAACTTGAGTTTCCCCAACTGCAGAGTAACTGACAAACTGTAATTCATTATTAGCACACTTTTTATGTGTGGTTAATCATTTCAACAGGGGGGAGGGCTCTCAGGCTTCATCTGTGGCATTAATTAAGTAAAGTCGTTATGCTGCTAATTAGCTGATCCTGAAAGGATTCTTGTATTATTGTAATTTATTATCAGTCAGCTGCTTTCCTTTAAAAAGAACTAGTGCTGTTATGAAAACACAATCAGACTCTTAATCTGATCCGTCTTTGAAACGTGACCTACGCTGTCATGCTTTAAAGATGTCCTTTTTTAACCGCAACATAATGGAGTTTCTTTCTCACCCGGCGTGAATTCTTTCCTTGACGTCAGGTGTTGTGCACATGTACAGCTGCAGGTTGTGCATCTTTAGCCCCGTGGGACGAGGACCTTAATGTGTTAAAAATTGATAAGGTGGAGAGTGCTATATGCAGTTCAGATATTCTCTTAGCCCTTGACAAATAGCAGGGAGCCTCATTAAACCATTTTTTTATATATTTTTTTTCTCATGTTCTCTTTAAACTCCCAGCTCCTTTTCTCAATAAGAATTCTGTCAGCCTCCACATGTTCCTTTTATCCACATGTCAGTCTTTTGTCTCCTGCACCTTTTTTGAAGGTTCACGTCTGCACCAGAGCCCCTTGGACTGTTTGAAGATCGTGTGTGTGGTTTAGATTGTTCTGACATAAGTTGTTGATTTAATGTCACTCTACACCTCAAGACTTTGTCTTTTGGTAGATTTTTTTTTCTTCTTTTTTTTGTTTCTCTTTCTACTTTAAGCTGGAAGACTCTTTGAAGTGCATATGCTACTGATAATTGAAGCAATATAATCCGTCAAAGATAAAAAAAAGCTTGTTTAATGTATTCAGTTCTGAGCTGAAACCACTTACACTAACTGTTCTTGCATTGTTCTTAATTCACCATGGCAGTCACCTAAAGTCTGTAGATATTGCAGTAATGGAACATCCTCTTTATGTTGTCATTTACACTTAACAGTCAATTAATGTTTGTTCATTTAAGGAAAAGAAGTTTTTAAAATAACATCTCAAAGGCTCTGAGTGTAGTTTCTCATGACTCACTATTTTTTCTCAGTTTTACGTTTTTATTGTTCATTTAATTAGTTTGTGTGTTTTTACTGTTTACTTGTGGCTCTGAAAGACAGAAATATGCATCCAAGATGTAAACCAGCAAGGGAACAAGATCTGAGACAGAGTTTGTGCTGCCTCTAAGATGCTCCTACAGACAGCTGCCAACATGTTGATGTTCTTATTATAGGACTTTCTAGTCTGCTTGGCCGATAAATTCCTTACATGTGGCGTCTGCGCACGTGTGGGGAACATGTATGGCGTCTCCTGCAGTCACTTTTCTTCTATGGTTTCCCTCCACAAATCTCAGCACATTTGCAGGTAGCAGCAGTTATCTTCATGTGATCTCTCTTTATTTTGGAATCTATTTTTGCATTTTCAGTACATATATGAACAGTTGGTGCCATTTTAGTGTGGAGGATGTGGCAGAGCTTTGTGCACAGACCTGGATAAGGAAACTTACTGGACCTCTGTGTAGTCACAGATTATCAAAACATTCACAACATCTATTAACTGCTTTCTAGTATCTGTATTCATAAGTAAACTGGACTACCATTCATTATGGATTAATCTTTGAAAAGTGCAGCTACACCAGGCGAATGATTAATTCATCACAATTTATAGTCCTAGTTTTGATGGCACACTGATGGTCATGATTCACATTTTTGTTGGAGCCATTGCCCTGCAGTGTCCCTGAGGCTGAGAAACTCCACTTCTAAACTTTATATTCCAGCCCGGAGCATCATGTAACAGCTGCACTGTGTCACATGCCAGCAACTGGATATCAACAAACTGGCCTTTCTGCACCAGTGCACCACGGCTGATTCATCAAGGAAACCCCGAAAGGACATTTTTGGAGTAACAAAGGGAAGGAAAGAAAGAAAATGACAGAACAAAAAGAGTCAACATCTGACTGAGTTTTACTGGCAGGAGAGAGCTCACAGAGGTGGCGAGATGCAAGAGGGAGGTTGAGTTAACTTTTGTTATGGGGCATTAAAGTGAGAAAATCTCCTAGCTTACGTGAAACTGTTGAAATTCTCATTACTTTCCATCAATCTGTGAAAATATATCATTTTACTTAACCGTATGAACTATAGTGTCTGTGTATTATTTGAACTATGAACACCAAACAACGCTGCCAGTGAGGCGTTAGCTTCTAAAGCAGCGCTACATAGGTGACCTCTAAGCTAGTTGCTAATGCAATCATAATAAGATGCCTACTTGTGTTGTGTTTGTGATTTTTGCTTTTAAAGTCTAGCATGTTGACAGGTTCAGAGTTTAGTGCAAAAAAACAACATTTCTGTTTGTATGGTTTGGCTGAATAAAGTTATTAATTGTTAACCTGTAGAGCAAGATAAAGACAAAAGATTTTGATTTAGTTATGAAGTTAAGAAGTTTATAAACACAAATGTATTTTGTTGAATGCTAAGAGGACATAGCATGATGACAAACTATTACTAAAACAATTTGCATGTACAAGAGAGAATGAATACTAATGTTTATGAAATGTTAAATAAAAACATTTTACAGCCTTATCAGACACTCAGACATGCAGAGCAGAAAAACAGAATACACAAACTACTAGAATAGCTCAGTCAGTAGACGTAATGCCATAAATAGAACAAATACAGTGAGAGAGTACCCAAGGACTCTGGCTCTGGGTCACTTACTGGTTTCTTGTTAAAGGGCACACTTTCTCCCAAATGTTGCCAATTGTGTAAATGTATTTAAACAGACATAATCCAAAACCGCAAGCTCTTTTTCTGGCATGTGATGCTTAATGAATTATCAGATTCTCAAATGACGGATGTTTAGCCATGTTTGCCATAATCATGATAAATAAATGCCTTGCTATGTTAGTGAAAGTGATAAACTTCTATGGTGTTGCATTTCTGGGAGCCTAAATCAAGTGATCTGATATTTTCAACTATAACCAATCCTCGTGGCATGAAAGGAGCCCAAAAAAAACCAAAACACTGATGCTAAACTTTAAGTACAATAACTATCCTCTTGTGCCCGACTACAGGCGACAAAGTGACCATGTTTCCTGTGGTGGACATTGACCAGAACGATATTGTGGACACTAACGGAGCAGGAGATGCCTTTGTGGGAGGTATGACACTCTTATCTGAGAGGCCAAATTCTTATTTACATTCCCAATTAATCTCTGACACCAGTTAACTTGGTAACATAATGTCAACAGAGTTTCACTCGTCAGCTCCACATCAAATATGCATTACTTCTGTTCCTCTGTCTACCCAGGATTCCTCTCTGCATTGGTGCAGGAGCAATCATTGGAGGAGTGCATCCGGGCCGGTCACTACGCAGCCAACGTCATCATCAGACGGGTCGGATGCACCTTCCCAGAGAAGCCGAATTTTCACTGAGGACGCCAAACTTGTCTTTCTCTCAAGAAACTCACTGTACTTGTATGCTTCGGGATTTTATGTGGATTTTTGTATTTACATTGATTGACTTAATGGGACTAATGCTACAGCTTGACTATTTAATCAAGCTTGAATAAGCAACTCAGATGTTGTACAATTCAGAGAATTTAATGGTATTTGAATATGTTTATGCACGAAGGAGTATCCAATCAGAGTATGTCTGCTCGGCCTAGAGCAAAGTTTAAGAGAAAAGTTTTAGAGAAAAGTTTAAGAGTTTAATCAGTATGGCAATAAATATTATTTTGTCTGTGTCACAGCATCACCTCTTCCTTAATCAGGCTTAAAAAGTTTGTTTTTTGCTGTTTAAAATTCAAATGGTGCCACAGGCTCATAGTAAAAAAATGTAATCAAGTATCTGAAGAAACTTTTCGAAACATCCTCACTTCGTGTTCATACTTTATTTTTTACATATAAATTGTTGATAGCACTTCTTCCATTGCAACTCTTTGCAACGAGGAGGAGATGGTGGCACATATTTATTCTTGTAAAGTATGATTATAAAGCAGAAAAGTAAATATTGTATCCTTAATGCCTGAAAATTATACAATACAAAGTATATTCTATTGTCAGGATTATTAGCTATAAAGCTGCAAACACCATTGATCAGGCACTATTACGGGTGTTTTTATCCAATTCCAGAAGTTCAATAATGGCACAAAATTGAAAATATTTCTTTTTCTGAATCAAACAAAATAAACTGATTTCCATTCATGTGGTACTGAAACAAAGTTACTCTTATTGAACCAACAGGTGTACACACATACTCAAAAAGACCAAACAACACCCAGAAAGCCTGAAGGTCTCCCTTTGTTTAATCAGCAGTCTCATGCTAATCACTTTTGGTCAGCTCAGCACTCTCTATTATGGTCATGGAGTCCTGGCTCTGCTCAAGTCACCCCACCCCCTTCTCACTGGGGTCCTAACTGGACGTTGGGCGTCTGGTGCTGCTGGGCTGCAGGAGATCATTTTTCTCAGTTTAAGGGATTAGTGGTTGCTCTTCGCTACGACCATTAAAGGGACCTGAAAATTAGGCTGATCCTTCGTACCCAGCTGTGCTGTCGCTGGGGGTTGCACTGCAGACAGGGATCAGAGGGACCAACCCCCCCCCCCCTTCTTTTTCTCTGAAACCCTCTTGCTTTCCAGCAGAAGTGTTGAGCAGCATCTCTGGTGTTTTGTTAGAAATAATTTGGTTCTACACAGAAGAATAATCAAAAATAACATTTTCTTCCTCCTCAACAGCTTGTTACATTATATTTTCTTTCATTTTCTTTACACACATTAGAGGATATCCAGTGTTTACACTGCAAGCTCTGATTTGCTGTAATGAGGCGTAGTTTATGCATATATGCTAATTGGGGCCATCTAGGTGAAAACATTATCCAGCCAAAATGTTATTAACAACTTTGAGACACTTCTTTTTTCATCAGCATTTTTTTAAGGCTTCACACAGATGCGCTATGAAAAGGACCACATTTCTGATTGGGCAAGATCACACCCCGTGGCAGCTGGTTCATTTGCTTCTCAAGATGACAGATGGCAAAACACAAACACAAAAAGAGAGAGCCATGATTAAGTAATGAGAATGCCTGCCACAATAAGGAAACTACTTTCCTCACTTTCCTTGAGAAACTTTTGCCTCGCTCAGTGAATGCGGGAGGCAAAAATGCAAACATGAAAAAAGAAAATATATACATTTTACATTTCTTTCTAAACCTGTGAACTATACATTTTGATTATCCTTAATGAGAGTTATGTCATGTATAAAAATCTTGTCATTTGCAAGTTATAGTTAAAGAATCTTGAAGCAAGTTTAAAGGGGGACCAGGAAAACTTGACTTTGTGATAAGTAGATTTTACTCATATATTTTTATTTAATGCGGGTAAAGGAGTAACTGGGGCCCTGGCCAGTGTTTTGCCCCGCAGATGGGCAGCAGTGTTTGTGAACACCAATGTGGCAGTTGGCAGGGATTGGGGAGGGGGGATGGGCAGATTGCAATGGCACATGCTCCAATTCAAATTATCCCTGGACCCATGCAGCAGTGGAGGACCTGCTGGGGCCCAGGGTGGCATTCATTATAGCCAGACACAGGCAGGTTTTTGGTCAGCGCCTCCATCCTGACACCAATCCTAAAAAGCACCTAATCTTGGCGGTCTTTATTCACATTCCACCTGCTTTGACCAGTTTGTTTTTTCAATAAAGCTTCAGTAGCTTGTATTATTTGCCCACATTTACCACAAGTCTCTGTAAGTGGATCAGAATAAATGTCAAGAACTGAATAGCAGGGGGATGTTTGAATAATTTCACAAATTTGGAAAAATGCTAACAGGTTACGCAAGGTAATGAGAGGAATGGCCAAATGACAAGACAATTAACACATATTAGATGGATGCAAATCAAATTACACATCAGAGGTGTCCCTGCAGGGGAAAATCTTTTAAAAGCTGTTTGTACAGTACTGAGTTTATAATCTGACAGGAAGTTACCAATTATCTCTGCATCTGCATGTAAAATTAGCTCTGACATTTCTAATGCTGCTGAAGTATTGACCGAGGGAAACACAAGTATAAAAACTGAATATGTTATGATTTTCATTATTGCTAACAACTATTGCTCAATCTTGGACTTGGCAAAGTTAATTAACTGATTAGAGTGTAATATCCCTTATGGCCCTGAGTAAAATTGGCCAGTGCAAGAAATAGCTCATTTTGAAAATAATAATAAAATAAAAAAGCCAGAAATTGTGTTTATGCCAGTCACATTTGAGCATGTACTTCACATCAATGCAAGTTTAAAATGCCCATGGGGTATTGATGTTAATAGGAGTGTTGCATAAAAAATGTTATGTAGCCTGTGGAGGCAAAATCCACTCCAAACATAAGTGTGAAAATGTTCCCCGTGGCTCATCACTGGACGTGTTGATGGAGGGGGGGAAAAAGTGAAATTGACAATATCATTGTAGGAGCGCAATAAAGGGGCGACGGTCCGCTCCACTACACTGAAGTAGGGATGTCTACAGTTGAAGAAGAAGAAGGGGGAGGGTACCACTTTGTCACAGGCTGCTATGTAGATTAACCTTTCAATTAGTTGTTATCAGGTCCTCTCCATGTCTCGGCGCAAGCTTTTCAGGCTTCGATTTAAGACGTCAAATCCCACGAAATCGCTCGGATGTGTCGCTTCACATTTATCCTTCGACGTGATAATGAAGAGGAGTATCCAAGGGGGGAAACTTAAAGAGGTAAACTACCAGCAAATATTTACGGTAGCTTGTGCTCTTTTTTTCTTCTTGTTCTTTAGTTATGTATGTTCATCTTTGCTCGAAACTTGGTGATAATGTGTCGTTTCTCTCCGCCGCCGGCGGCAAATTCGATTAGGTTTGTGCAACATCTTAACAAAACGATGTATAACCCAAGGAGGCTGTGGATCATTTCACTAATATAATATGGAAAATGAGAGCGGAGCTGAACCTGAGAAATGGGAGCTCGGAAAACTAGCGATAGCCTACATAATTGAGAAGCAGTGATGAAGGAGCTCCTCTCCCAGCTGCCGTGTTAACTTGTATTCCCCGCTGAACATCTTTTTGCCCTCCAGGGCTCACTATTTGTCCTCATTGGAGATATTTGATAGTTAATGGTGATAAAGAGGTCATGCCATCATTGCACGGCGCAACACGGGACGTTAATAATTCCGCTCGAGAGGCATAGAGTCGAGCAGAAAAACCGACTTTTTGGCCGAGGGGAGCGTGCATTTATCGACTCTAAATTTCACGTGTTGTAGTTTAAACGTTAAATATCAAGAGAATTGCGGCTCCTCTTGGGGAAATAATGAAAAAGGAATGAAGATAAAAACGAGGGACAAGCGATAGCTTGGGGGGCATTTTGCTTGCAGGAGTAGGCTATATTTGTAAATTTTTCTTTAATGTCATATGTTCCACTTTAAGTCAGCGCTAAAGCCTTTTGCAGGTTTTATGCAAGCAAATGATAGATTTAACAAACAGCCAATTAAAGTCTAAAACGATCCAAATCACTTTCAAGTGTAACCAACTGTTTCAAGGAGGAATCTAAGTAAAGGTGGGCTGGTGTTAAACGCTCTGTAAATCAGGTTAAATATTTATCTCGTGCAATTATCACTCAGACAATTAACGCTTGTTATGGTGTATTTGCAACGTAATAACGATGCATTGCCTCGGTTAGAGTCGTAAGTTAAGATTTTATGAGTGTTAAAGGTGAATGATATCAATTCATCACTGGAGGCACCTTAAGAGGCGGGTCAATTGAGTGAAGTGACAGATCATACAGCCAGTGCTGTGCCTCTTAGAGTGAGCTCATACATAAAGATTGACAAGCGCTTTATCAAACCAGAAATCGGATCTTGTCTTTACAGCCAATATTGAAGTTGCTAGGGAGGGCACATTAGTGTAGGTAAGGTTTAATGAGACTCCATTGGATTGTAATCAGCGTCATGTCGGATTCATGTAAACTACAACATTGTAACAAAATGGCGACTGTTTAGGTGACATCAGTAATGCTGGCAACACTGTCATTTATCAGCTCAACTCAGCGGAACACAACTCCTGGTTTGTTACGTAGTTATTACCGGCTTCTTTTCTTCGCTAAACGGCTCGATGGCGACTGCAGACGTGCCTCGAGTCACCAAACAGCAGCTGTCAGGAAGTGAGCATTGATTATACGTGTGTCATTAAAAGCTCGCGCTGGATCAGTTTGTCGCTGCGGACGTCGAGCTGTCAAAAAAAAAAAAGTCTCGCGCGGGCAGCCAACGGTTAAACTTTATCTCTTTCTTAAACATGTTTTTATTCAGCTTGTGTGTTGTATAGAGGGACGTTATCGTTAGCCTATATATCATAAAATTACGTGCTACAAAAAGTACATTTGTAAGATTTTGCCTGTTTTCTTTACGTGTCGAAAAGGAAAATATTCAGCTGTCGATGAGTGTGTGCATACTTTTCTAGAAGTCCGTGGAAGTTTCTGGCTACCTGTCATACTGTGAAAACTTGCTACTCTTGGAAAATAGTCTCTTTTGACTTGGACATCTGGTTTGGTGTGTGGATTAGGGTGTCAGACTATGGATTAAGTCACTCTGATTTCTTTAGCAGCCATGACAGCGCCTGCATCTGTTTTTATCCATCTGTTTCTCATGTTTTAGCACATCTTAAAACCCTTGCATTCCTTTGACTTAGCCTTTACACCCCATCTACCACCTTCTACTTCATATAATGTGAAACTATGCTCTGAAATTGCACTTATTTTTCCTCTTTTCTTTTCCAGATCTGATCAGGGAGTAAACACTGTTCCAGGTCAGCTGATAATTACCACTGTGGAATTTACTAGTGCAAACATTTTCCTCAATTGCACCCAGGATTGTGAAGAATTGTCTGGATGCTTTCGTGGAACATAACTTCTTGACCTTATTAAGGATGTGGATGTACCCAGTTTTCAGCTGCAGAAAGAGGGAATCTTTATGGATCACATTTTTGTGAGGCTAATTGTTCAACCATGGTAAAACTTGCAAACCCTCTTTACACGGGGTGGATTCTTGAAGCAATACAGAAAATCAAAAGGCAAAAGCAGAGGCCCTCGGAGGAAAGAATTTGTCATGCAGTGGCCACATCACATGGACTGGACAAGAAGACCGTCCTTGAGCAGTTGGAATTAAGTGTTCATGATGGCTCTATCCTCAAGGTTACAAATAAGGGAAGCGCCTCCTACAAGGACCCAGGAAATCCCGGAAGACTTGGATCAATCTTGCCTGCAAATGCATCTGTGCCATCAAAGGAATCTATATGGAATTCGAGCGATCTGCGCCATATTGATTGGAATAAAATGCTAAACAGGGCCATCGAAGGCCTGGATGATACCCATGGCTCCTCTCTTAAAAACATCGAGAGGTATCTGAGGAATCAGGATGATCTGTCAAACATTGTTGATAATCCTGCTTTCCGGCAGAGGTTGCGGCTGGCGGCCAAGAGGTCGGTCAACAACGGGAGGTTGTTAAAGAATGGCCCACGGTATAAGCTCAGCCATGGAAATGTGGAGGGAAGGAGCTCCAGGTGTCCAGGTGCTCCCCCCTTGGTCCTGTCATCAGTGACGCTTCTTCCCCATGAGCGAGACCAGGTATGCACACCTTGGCCTCTGCTTTCTCAAGCCTTCACTTCATGCTAATTATCATTTCACCTTCATCTTTCCAGAGTTTCATGCTGCAGCTGCTTCCCCAACAATATACATTCTTATTGCCACCATTGTTTAAAAAGAAAGGATTTTGTTATTAATGTGTCACTGATTTTCACCTTCTCGTTTACAGTGCACCAGAGCTTTGTTTTCTAAGAAATAAAGACTTCTTTGGGCATTTACATAATATCACCAGCAAGTAAGAATGATGAAAGTTTGGGTTACCACTGAGTGGATTTACTCCAATAGGAATGTTATGACTGTGGTCTTAATCTTCAGGACTTAAACTTCAGAGGTCAGAAACAACGCCATCTAGAGTCCGGCCCTTTAAGGCTGTGTTGCTGGCGGTTTCCATAATATGAGAGGTTGGATAATCAGAAAGTCATGCTGACAGTGTGTGGTAGGCAGTCTGCTGTGGGCTTCCCACAACTTATGTAACTCTAGCCTAATGACCTTAAAGGATATGGCCGGCTGTCTTGTGAGTTGCATAGGATTAATGAACAAAATTGTAATATTTTATTGGTGATTTGCAAGGGCGTGGGAACGTGTTGTGAAATGAAGCCAGAGTATTCTGAAACTACATGCAACTGCTATGATCTTTGAGAAGACAAGAAATGCCCCAGAGAGGAAGCAAAACTGCATAAACACACTTCCAGGTTGCATTATTTGTGATGCTTTTGCCACCTCGGGGGTGGCTCATAGTTTGTAAAGATTATGTTTCTGTTACTGATGCCTGGCAATATCGCAGGCTGCAGACAAATGTCTGCAGAGTGTCAACACTTAAGTGAATGCAACGTGGTTTTAAGACACCGTCGAGTGCTGCAGAGTGTGTGATGGAAAATTGTTGTCATTGCGTGGCTTTAAGTGAAGTATAGTCATCTAAATAGTGGGTTGAGGTTTTTTTCCACATCTTATGTCGGGCCTTATCAAGATTAAGTTTAGTCATGTACTCTGTGCACAAGTTTATGCAGCTGAAGTGGTGAGCAGCATCAGCCAATAGAGATGTCACTCCGCTCCGCACCAGTTTCACAGTGAATAATCAGGAAGCGACACCTTGATACTGAAGCCACAACTGTGACTGTGTCTGTGGTCAGGCCAAAAGTGAAACTGAGAACTGTTTAGAGACACAGTGTCCTGCAATGCTTCTCATAGCTGAGGAAGGCCTGCTGTTTTCCATTTGGAACATTTCAACCTATTGCTCCCGGCTTGATGACATCACCTCCCCGGTTCAGGTTTAACATTGACTTCAAAGGATGACACATCTCTGCCTGCTTAGTTGTTAAGGCACAACGGGAGTGTGTGTGCTGAGAATAAGAGATACTTTGAGGTTAAAAGAAAGAGCAGTCTTGGTTTAGAGTTTATTAGATTCTGAAGAGACTCTGGCAGGAACAAAGGCAAGGAATGAGTTTTTTTTTCCCCCGCTGTGTTATGCAACCACTTGAGCTCTCTCTCTCTCTACCAGCAGTGTTCTAATAGGACCCCACCCCCTCACTCAGGACAGCCTGCTCTTTTGAAGCAGCATAATTTCCTGTAATGTACTTAATTTAGAATCCCCAAGAAAATCGTCAGCATGTCTTTAGCGGTGTTTGTCTCTCTATTTTTGCCTTTTTGCCTTGTGCAGATGGCAAATTGATATTGATTATAATCACTTGACCTAAAAATATTCTTGATGAAAGTCAAACCAGTCCATTGCTCTGCTATGTTGGGAATACTTACTATGTTTTGTCATTAATGAAAATAACTCCACAATCAGTATGTTCTGAATGCATCATCAGTATACACAGGTTACACATAACTTTCAATGCTGGCTTGTACCTTAAAGGAGCTATACCTGATATTATTACAATCTTTTCAAGAAAAATGGTTTCCACAAGCAATATTAAGGGGATGAAAGGAGGAAGTCAGACTTAATCCATAAAAAGTGTCCATAAAAATGAATGACTCATTGATTGCGCACACTGTATGTCAGAGTTCAGGACATTTTAGTTAGCTATAGCGGCAAATTATTAGCTTTGGCATGACGCTCTCTTTCTTCGCCAATGGGGTTAACTTCCGTGACTTTGGGATTCCCTGGGTGAACGCTCATATTGGGTGATCGGAATCCGGAAGTTACGGAAGTTAATCCCATTCACAGAGAGAGCGTCACGCCAAACCTAAAAATTAGCCGCTTTCGCTAACTAAAATGGCTTGGACTTGTACATATGCACAATCAATGACTCATTTATTTTTATGGACTTACCTCTTTTACCACATAATATACCGTGTAGAAACCATTTTTATTAGAAAGATTACAATATCAGGTATAGCTCCTTTAAGTGCTTCAGCAAAATACTGTATCATTCATCCTAAAACCTACTTAAAACACGATAAACATGCAACTTCAGTAACCAGAGCAGAGGCTTTGTTGTCTTATTCCTTCGCCATCATCTTCTAGCCAAAAAACAGAATGGCTTGTGATCAAGGAAAAAAATGTCCCCGTAACTCTGCTGAATAAATGTTATTTGACCTGTGATGAGGATTTCTTTGGCAAGGTTAATGAAACATTTGGGGTTACATTCATAGCAATGATCATTCTCATTATTTGATAACATTTTTGTGCTATGTGAAATGTCAGGAAATAATGAAATGTGCCCATGACAAACTCTAAGAATCCAAGGTCTTCTCTTAAAATCTTTTTTTTTAACAAATCTTTGCATACCAGAATCCAAAGATCTTGAATTTTACGTTGAGCATAACAGAAATCATCACAAAAGTACATGGACTGTGGAGAATATTTATCCGGCATGTTAAAAAGGCTTGATGTATTAAAGTGTACTTTTCTTCTATATCATGACTCCGTCACACTTCAGATTTAATGTGGTTTTATGTCGATTATCAGGGCTGTGTTAGTAGCCTCTAATGCCAGTGCACACGTTCAAATATTGACCTGGCAGGTTGGAAAATAGAGTAATCACTGATGTGGCTGTAAACTATTTCCTCTCACCGTAACATCTAATTGATACAGCCAGGAACAGTGACGGAGTTGTACTACACCCTTGCTGCGTTTTCTATTCGTTTGGATGATGTGGCCAATCGAAGAGATGCTCCCGCCTCACGATTGTTGACAAAAAGCATCTCCTTTAACTCAACTGAAGGCCAGGCGGAGGTTGGAACCAGTGGAGATTTGGGAGATGCAAATTTGATTTCGCTCAGGATGTTGATCTGCGTTGTAGAAACCGAGAACTAATTATGATCGTCCCCCGAGTGCCATTCAAAGCTTCGCTCAATTGGTGAGGCCATAGTGTGTAAACCGATGATGAAGTGGGTTATTTATGGTCACACCCAGAAAGTGGTGTTTTCCGTGAAGAACTTCCTCTCAGCACTCTGCTGCTCTTTTTGAAGCATTTGTATGTGATCTCATATTTAAAATGAGCTCCATGAAAGCCATATTGCGTCTTGTCTGAGATGAGTCTGGTCCTGATTTCAGCCTAAGATTTGTTATGTTTTGACTGGCTGCTGCTGTGTGAAGTAATGACACTAAGTCTTCCCTTCTCTCCCTCTGAAGTCAGACTCCCTTCATTCTGACTGATCAATGGGGAAATCCTCTTAAACCTTGAGCTCATATTTTACTTCTTCTGAACTCCACCATAAGCCCTTAAATTAGTGTTTGTTCTGAGACTTGCAACATTTACAGTGGATCATGGCAGTAACAATGAGAGCATGTTATATTATTGAGGTAATTTGATTATATGCTAGTTAATCCTTTCAGACTGGAGTGCAAGCTTTAAGAATTGGATTAAGCCCTTAAACTACGATTACCAAGATCACTTACACATTCAGATGTGATGGATAAAGGGGGGTGGATCTCAAATGCAGCATATCTCTGAGGATGAGATTAATTTATTATTCATTTCTAGTCTGTGAGAACTCAGTTCTTTATTTCCATTCTGCAAGCTTTCTGCTTCCAGTTGATATTTTTGTGGCTGTTTAATTAAATCCACACTCGGGTTTTATCTTCTTGCCTTAACCAACTATATCTTTACAATGATCTAAAAAAAAAAAAAAAAAACCCAGACAGAGATAATACATCTAAAAACTAACAGGCTCCCAGGCTCTGTATAAAACCCATTAATGTTTCTTAAACAGTTTGTTTCTGTTTGTGTTCCCACTCAGCTCCGGGTCGACCCCATCCCAATATGCAGTTTCTGTCTTGGAACAAAAGAGTCAAATCGGGACAAGCGGCCAGAAGAGCTGCTGTCCTGTGCAGACTGTGGAAGCAGCGGTAAGTTACACTATTGAGACTTGATTTTCTTACAAGCTGTGACAGGCTGTTTAAACTGTTAAAGTCACTAACTGTTAGTATGTTGGCAAAGCATTTGTAGGGAAAAAGAAGTGGAGGGAAATGTTAAAGTCATTACTGCACTATAACAATGTCAAAGACCCACAGAAGGATTAAAACTCTGCTGTATCAGAAAAATGAGCTGGAGGTAAAGTAGAAAAATCTGCGTGTTTGTAAATACAGTTAACAAATAAATAATGGATAGAAGTCAAGGATGTGTATCTGCTTCAGATACAGAGGTTTGGTTTAGTGTATTTTCCAGGTGTTCTGAAAAGAGTAAAGATACAGCTTCTCATTGGCTTAATTCTCACTTATACCACTAACAGACTGAAATGCTTGCACACGTTGTTGTCAGTGAGGAAGAAAAAGAAATAAATTGATAACTCAGGCTTGCTAATGGTGTTTCATTAGACTCTAACCTGCATATATCTTAAAGATAATACAAATCAAGTTAAACGTCTCCATTAAGATGAGTGCAGGAATTCATAAGTAACTTCCATTCACCATCGAAGCCAGGAGGAACATTTCATTTACAAAACGTGGGGAGAAAAACTGAGGCAGCATTCCTCTCACTCTCTGTTTTTTCTGACTTTGAGTACATAATCATCTTGCATGAATAAACTTTATTGGAGTTGTCAGCGTGCAAATTGACTCGCTTGCATTTAATGTCAACCGTACGTTGCGGAGGGTTTATTGACCCGTTCGGTGTGAGCGCAGAAGTCAGGTTGCAGCGGTGTCGGGATGATTAAAACATGCAGCGAGTTAACACATCACATATGGCTTTTGTGTCTGTCGGCTTTCAGGGCTAACACTGTTAACATATTGTTCCTTGACTTTAAATAACTCCTGCTCTCGCACCATTATGTAGACTTGTTGGATTAATTGTGCCAATCCTGTTAGGATCTGTAGTCTTAAGACGTTTACATTATATTAAAGCTATCTTTCATTAGAAGGTTATGAAAAGTTGCTGTAGTTAAATTGTAAAAACTCTTGTTGCCTGTAATCACCTAATCTAATTAGAAACATTCCAGTTAAACCAGTATAAATATATGATTCATACTCATATCCAAACTGTGAAGCAGCAGCTTTCAACATCAGCTCCACAGATGTTCCATTTTACTCCATATTTTTAGCTTTCCCTTATTGTGAAAACAATGTTCATTTGGATTGAATAGCTGAAGGAATCCAAATTACTCAACTCCATGAGAGGCAAATGCTCCGAGTGACCATCACAGTCTGAAATCAATCAATTCATTTCGCTCGGTTCAGATTCCGGCGTTAAAGCGCTCCGGTTTTAGCGGGGGGTGCAAAGATCAGCCATTTCTCCCTGATTGTTGGCATTTCCTTTAGTGTTCTTTTGTTCCAGACAAAACTGCCCATAAAATTACCTCTGCCAAGGAGTCATTTATGTTTGAACAATTATTTTAAATGCCGTAAGGAATTGTTCTCCCGGTGACATTTTTATAGCTCAAATTTGACTAAGTAGCGTCGAGGTGGTTTTCATTAACCACTTGTAGTGTACACAAATTGTGCTCTCACTGTAAAACAGCTGTTTTACAACCGTGAGAGGGAGCCGGGTGAGAGAGAAGGCAAGCTTTTACATGACGTTCATGGATCGGCATCCATTAGAAGGAGTGCTGCTACTGTTTCTGCCTCATTAAGATCAAATTATCTGTAATTAGCGGCTCAGATGTTTAATCATACTGTTTTTAGACACAAGTTGTGGCGGTGAGAGAAATTGGTGTGGACACACAGAGCCTCCATTGTTTCTGATGATGTGATGTGTTAATATTTAACTTCACTGTGTGACTGGATGGAAAACATTATCTGTAAGTTGTTTACTCAGTCAAAGCTGGTAGGAAGGTGCCATACTAATGTGCATTATTTATTGCTTCTGAAGGGCATCCGTCATGTCTGAAGTTTTCCCCCGAATTAACCTCAAATGTGAAGAGATTACGATGGCAGTGTATTGAATGCAAAACCTGCAGCTCCTGTCGAATACAGGGGAAAAATGCGGTGAGTATAATGCATACATCTGAACACACCGTTTTCCATGTTGTTGGCTTGAGGGTGGATCCCATTTTGTGCATCCCAGAGGATTTGTTAAGATTTGTAAAGCCTCTCATGCACACAATTGGGCTTATTTTTGTGAAAAGACTTTAAATGATGTGGAGGGGGGGGGTGAAACATGTTTGCAACTGGGACATCCCTTACATATGCCTGCTGTTCCTTTCTAGGATGAGATGCTTTTCTGCGATTCATGTGATCGCGGTTTTCACATGGAATGCTGCGATCCACCGCTTTCAAGAATGCCAAAAGGTGAGGTGTTTACACTGTCTGGCTTTTCTGGTTTCCCCCCTCTGCTGTCAATTCAAAGCCCTTTCTTCACAGACAGCTGTTTGGGGCTGTCACTCAGCACACAGAGAAGCAGCAGTGGCTTATTAGGAGCTTTGCATGCATATCAAATTATTCTAGGATCCCCGGGGAGATTCACTATCTCTGGATTACAGTACTGACCCTACAGCGAGGCTTGTAATGATGGTGCACGTACTGTGGTGGGATATTTGGCAGGCAATTCATACAAGTCACATAGCTTAGCTCAACAAGCTGACACGAAGTCTATTTTGCCGGACAGAGAATTGACCCAGTGTTTTTCTTATGGATTTTCGCTTTGTGCTGAGTAATTGATTGTCATTGTGAGCTGGTGGGATTCTCGCCGGTGCTTTGTATGAAAGGAAATGTTTCAAATGAATGTGCTATGTGTCCGCCGAATTGATGAACCCACCCAAACAGTATTCTCTGTCGCTTGGACGCCATCCAGGAACCTGGATCTGCCAAGTGTGCAGGCCAAAGGAGAACGGGAAGAAGCTGCTGCACAAGAAGGCCGATCAGATCAAACGACGATATGCAAAGCCAATTGGAAGGCCCAGAAATAAGCTCAAACAAAGAATGTAAGTGTGTTGGCAGCTTCAATTTTTTTCCACAGGTGAATTTCTCTTTCGGAATGAATTATAAGTCGGAATGAACAATAAAGTTTAATAACAAAGTGGATTTCAATGGGTAGTTCAGTTATGAGAGGCAAAATACATGTAAATAAGCCAATACTTCTACATAGGAAATACCTGCTCCACTGATCCTCTTTGTTCTGGTTTCATCCCCGCAGGTCTGTAACCAGTGGTGATGGTTCCATGGTAGCACTTGGAGGAAGGGGGTCACCTGGTAGGGGTCAAAAGATTACCGTCTGTTCCACACCTTCATCTGGTCATGCTGCATCTGTGAAGGACGCCCGAGACAGATTGGCTGTTGCAGAGCCGTGTTGTGCGGTCAACACCACCCAGTTCACCACTTCCCCTCCCACCACCACTCCCTCCCTCACGCCCACCTCCACCCCAGCCACACTCACTGTTAACAAGAAAACCAAAGGGCTTATTGATGGGCTTTCCAAATTCTTTACTCCTTCCCCTGTGGGCCGTCGCTCGCGAGCCCTAGCCGTAGAGTCGCCTGCCAGACAGTTTTGCTCTAGAGACAAGAGTCCAGCCCAAGTGTCCAAGCCACAACAGCCGTTCGCCTTTGCTGCTGACGCCTTTCAAAAGATAGCCCCCTCATCCTCTGCACTTCCGCCTGCTTCCACCTTGCCAGGACTTAGCCCCCCCTCGCAGGTGTCCAGCAGCTCCACCTCCGCTAACTCTCCGCAGAGCTCTTCCAGCCAGTCTAGTGTTCCTTCCCTGAGTAGTCTCTGCAGTAGCAGCCAACTTAAGGGACTTTTTGACGGACTCTCTCACATTTTTACTACTCAGGGACAGTCGCGGAAAAAGAGACTACCGTGCTACGCACCACCTAAGCGCATGCCCCATAAGCAGGATTCGTCCAAAACGGGGCCCCAGTGCCTTGGAAAGAATGAGTTTAATAAAAATAGGTTACACTCCACATCGGTTGGGCCGGGTCGACCCAGAGGATGCCCGTTTAAGATGGTCAGTCATTTCAAACGTAACCCTTTCCTTAAAAAGCACAGGACGCTAGGCAGGCTGAGGTATAAAGTGAGCCCTCAGAAGGGAGCCCCCTCACCAGGAAAGGGAGACTTGACAGACGGAAGAATTAAGCCTGAGAATAATCATGGTAAGCAAGGCTCAAAATTCAAGCCAAGACCTGCGTCTCCACACCTTTAAGCTTCTTCTTTTTTTTTGTTTGTTTTGTTTTTAAAGCTTGACACTTGCTATTTTTCTTTTTTTTAACTCAAACTAGAGCTAATCTTTTCTTTGAGAAGACACCCTCAACATCCTAACAGACAACTAATCTTCTTCCTAATTTGAATTATTATTTTTTTTAGTTTATTAACACAGTTTCGTTGCGTTTTAACTTGCCTGCGAAGTTTTTCCGTGGCTTCCATCCTCTCGCCCGTTGGCTCTTTGTCATCACTGCATGGCCCACTAACTCCCTCATGTCGCTCTTCGCTCTGTCCTTGACCATCTGCGGCCGTCACTGCATAGTAGAAACTGTAGTCACATCGCGCTCTTCTTCATCCCACCCTCACTCTTCAGAATCACTGTCTCCTCTCAACCTCACTTCCAGTGGTCATTAGACATGTACAGCCCTGTGATTCACCCACCCAAGCTGACTCAGAGCCGACATGATGATTGCTACAAGTGCACTAAGCCTTACTTTTCACTGTCTTTAGAGTTTAAAAAAACACACCATGCTCAGGAAAAAACAAAGGGAAACATGTTTTGAGAAATTCTAAACAACATCCTGCACATGCATTTAGTTTTCCAGCAGCACATAGCCATAAATATGCTAATGACACATTTCTTCCACTTGTAATGGGTTTTTGTTTTGGCAGTGAAGTTGTGGTGTGGATTGTCTTTCATAAAATTACTGCCTGCTTACCACCATCGGTTGCTTTTCATATCGAACACTTGCTCCCTCCACTTCATCTGCTTCTTAATTCATGGGAAACTGTCTTGGTGGATGACTAAGCACATGAAAGCGGTTACGCAATTAGAGTGATTTAGTTTCACTTCATTACATTAGGGATTTTCATATAAACATGCAAAGATGATACATTATGAAATTCCTCAGAGACACAGCCTCAAACAGACTCGGCAGCAGTGCTCACAGTATAAGCACATTTGCATAGAATGCATTTATGAGATTATTCAGCCACGGCTGCTTCAAACAGGCTGGCGTTGATGTGGTGTCTCACGCTGATGTAGCGTTATTGTGCCTGTTAACAGGCCACAACCGGGAGCTGCATGTGAAGCGGGAGGCTCGGGCGGACTTCGTGGCCGCTTCCAGAGACCACATCACAGAGGAAGACGTTGAGACATTTTCACGTGTCCAGGAACTCGCTGCTCAGGTGAGGAAATGGAGCGAAAAGGTCAAGCGTACAGGAGAGGTTTGCAGTTTTGTTTTCACGTGCAAAGGGTGCAATATTTTACACAATACGTCATAGTTTTCAGGCCTGATACGTTCATATTTTCACCTCTTTTCAGCATTAGAAGGAAAACCCCGGAAAATAGGAAAATAACGGCTCTCTAACTGAGAAGTCCTTAAAGTTTTAATTTTCATAGCCACACGATATCATGTTACATCTATCCAGCAGATGTTTCTCCAGCAGCACCACAAGTTTGTCGTCTCAGTTTGACTTTCTGACATATCAGTCTTGTCATCTGTAATTTCTCTGTTGGCCTGACTCACGGTCTCACTTTCTCTTAACATGGACTGTTGAGTCAATGTTAAACAAACTGAGCAATTTAAGCAAACATTCGTATCACCGGATCATCTCTTGCTTCTTCAGCCTCACTCAGATTATGGTTTTTCTTCCCCCAAAATGATTTCCTTTTTTTGTTCTTCTGAAATACTTAAGCATGGTTCTGTAGTTTCCATCTGTACTGCATGTTTACTATGTTAATCATCACAAGTTAATGTTTATTTTATTAGTGCAGATGAGGCTAAAACTCCCTTGTGTCTGTAATTATTAAAATGATCTGTCTAGTGGCTACAATGACATGTTGGGATTTTACCAGAGCAATGTTACATACAGTTAGGATACACATAAACCCATGGACATTTTAGATCACCGTGAGTTTTTTTTGAGTGAAGCGATGGGTATTGGTTATATTTTATGTATCTTTCATTTTCACATGAGAAATGTCGACCACATCTTGATATAGGGTTAGGGGTTAGGGGTTGCCATGAAAAACTACGGAGACTTGTGATAAGAGGCACTGAAACGTTAAATTATGTGGGTCGCTGAATTTAACAAATTGCTTTTTGTAAAATCTTTTAATAGAAAACCGGATCTCTGATGAGCGCAGACTCCACTCGATGCCCTGCTGTCATTGAATTTGGGAAGTATGAGATTCAGACCTGGTACTCGTCCCCGTACCCACCTGAATATTCAAGGTAACACTTTTGGTTTTTTGTCTTTATTAGAGATGATGATATCTTCTTTGTAACTGAATTTATTTCCAGGTCACACGATAAAACCTGTGATGTCGAAGCACAAACCACAGCTCTCCCTTCTGTCTTCACCAGATTACAAAAACTTTATCTGTGCGAGTTCTGTCTGAAGTACATGAGAAGCAAAAATATTCTCCAGAGACACACGAAGAAGTGCGGCTGGTTCCACCCGCCGGCCAATGAAATCTACAGAAAGGACAACCTTTCCGTGTTTGAGGTCAGCTTTCCTTTACAGCAATAAAGCAATAACTGTATGCTGCATGAGATCCCTCCGCTGAATGGGTGCCGGGAGGGGGAGGAGGGGGAAATGGAGCTGTTTGAACAGTGTCCCCTTGCTCTTTTTATTCCATGTTTAGGTTGATGGAAATGTCAGCAAACTCTTCTGCCAAAACCTCTGCCTGTTAGCCAAGCTTTTCCTGGATCACAAGACCTTGTATTATGATGTGGAGCCTTTCCTCTTCTACATACTTACAAAGAATGATGAGAAAGGCTGTCATCTTGTGGGCTATTTCTCCAAGGTATGAATTATAGAGTGATTTTCTGGGAAATGAAGGAATGCTTTGCATCATTTTTGAATTATGAAACTGATACAGAAAGATTTGTGATTTGTTAGTTTTTGCAACATGGGTCTAACTTTGACATTCACAAAGTGTCTGACGGAGGACTTTATCAGTCTGATAAGTTGAAAGGAAAAATAATTGTCGGATCCAATGTCTCACACGTGACATTCCTGTTTACATAATATCAAACGGGAAATATCGATTTGTTAAAGAAGTAAATACCACAACAGCTTATTAACGCATTAATTATTAATGACAGTAGTTTACTGCAGCCCTAATTCTCCCACAGTTACAGTTTTAAGTGAATGTATATGGTGTGCATGTGCACTGCTTAAGACAAGGACGATGGCAGGTGCAGTAAATTGCCAGCTTCAGCAGAGCTTTGACATACTTGATCTGTTTCTCCTTCCCTCAGGAAAAGCTTTGCCAGCAGAAGTACAATGTCTCCTGCATAATGATCATGCCTCAGTACCAAAGGCAAGGCTTTGGAAGGTTCCTTATTGATTTCAGTAAGTTCCTTTATGCTTTTTTTAGACCACCAAAATCACTGTTTTTCACTGGTCTTCACAAACAATTTGAAATGAAAGGGTAGATTTGTAGCTTGTGGCAAGGTGCTGTTATTCTGTTAAGGCATTGAATGGATCTAATCAAGAACATTCACATGCAGTTCTTAGGCAATCACAGATGATCAGGAGTGAGAAATGCGTTTTCCCTAGCTGCCTGCATTATTTTAAGGTTGGTAGTATTTCACCTTAGCATTGCCTAAAAGCCTTTTTTTATACAAAATGCCCTCAGTTTTGTCTCCTTGACTTGTGATGAGGCTCAGATCCTGCTTTTATGTTTCAGTCTAGTAAATGCAGCACATACAATATTTATAGCTTTGCGGTCCACTTAAGAAAACAGTTGCTGCCTTGAGTGGATTTCTGTGTTTAGTCAGGCAGTTTTTCGTCATTATAGGCATTTTTATTATTTTCAAGAGTTGTCTCTTTGTCGACGTGGTGTGCGAGGAAAAGAAAGGGAAAAGCGAGCGCAGGGAGGGCGTGCAGTAATGGAGCATTTGATTTCCTGTTCACTTTGGGAACCATTGAGACACATAGATGTGAGAAGATCTGTGATATTGAGAGTGTACTGATAACAAAGACAGGGATTAAGGGAGATTGAACGCAGCTGAGTTCTGAGCTCTTTGAAGGCTTTATTGGAAAATGTAGCTTTGGAGCTGGAAGTTGTTTAGATTAAGATTTTCTGTTATATTGTATTGTATTAGAGGAACACTTTGTTTCAGGTAGCTCTGAGAGCACAGCGTCCGTGTCTGAGTCTGGTCAAAACAAAAATAAATGTCTTTTTTAAATAACAATTCTGAGATCTTAAAGCAGCTCTTTTGTTTTCATTGATGACACAAAAAAAAACGATGCAATATTCATTGCTATGTCTTTGTTTTCAAAGGCTCATTTTCTTAGGTTTAGTAATGAATATTGTCATGATTACTGGAATATTGTGCTCACTGTTTGGTGATTAGATTTGCTTGTTTGGTTCTCGGAAGTGGGAGCACATTAAAAGGCGTTAATTAATTTCATGCCGCTCATAATGGATGACCCTTGACTGGGCTGCCATAAAACTAATTATGCTCGCATACATATTAGTATTAGAGAGGGAAAAAAAAACCTCTCTTTATCTCTCCTAAGTGCAAGTCTCCTGTGAGCAATGACATCCAGCTGCTTCTCTGTTTCACTCTGTCACTTTGTTTCCTCTTTGCTCCCTTCTTTCAACCTCTTTTGTTGCCCTTGCCAGCTCGTATCATAGTTTCTGACAAAGGTTGAAGGAGAGGAAAGCTCATTGCCTTAACTCCCTTTATGCTATTTGAAGGTGAATCCAAACTATGGCTCAGTGTCACATCCTGACATGAATATATAAACCATAAGGGATTGACTGCAGTCTGAAATAACACAACAGCAACCTCCAGCTCCACTAAAGCATTTTTTTGTTGTTTTTGTTTGAATTGTGTCTTTTTAGGTTACCTTCTCACCAGGCAAGAAGGACAAGCTGGCTCCCCAGAGAAGCCTCTGTCAGATCTGGGTCGCTTATCCTACCTGGCATATTGGAAAAGTGTCATACTGGAGCACCTTTATAAGCACCCAGATAAACACATCAGTGTTAAAGGAATAAGCAGGACCACTGGGATGTGTCCGCACGACATCGCCGCTACTCTCCAGCAGCTCGGCATGATTGACAGGCAGGATGGCAGGTCAGTTTCCAAGCCACAGTCTCCTTCAGCCCACGCTGCCTCTTCTGTATGCTGTCTGACTTATCCAGGCCAGCGAGTATTTTTAACAGCGTATCCATTAATGCTGCTTAATATTGACAGAAGTAAGTCAGGTTAAGTACCCCCAAGGACATGGAGCACCTGCGGTCCCAAAGAGCCTGTCTTTGTGCTTGCATTTAAGCGCACATCACCTTCTCTCTGCCTTTGCTAGTGCGTTCCCTTGTTGTGGGTTTATTGTAAACTCGTTTGCTTTTCTCTCCTTGTCTCAGGATCGTACTGATCAGAAGGGAGCGACTGATTCATAGGCACATGGAGAAGCTGAGGGCTAACCCGCGTCAGAATGAGGTGGACCCAGACGCCCTGCGTTGGACCCCTTCAACCACTCTGAGCGCCGTCTTATCCGAAGAGGAGAGGGAGGCAGAGATGGATGTAGGTTTCTCTTTACAAGACACACAAGTTGTTTGTTTACAGTTGCCTGAAATGCTGTTAGCCAATGTTTGTTTGATTAGCTGGGGAGTTCAAATAGAGGCCATTAATGAGAAAGGCATTCTCACTGTCAGCAGGCATCTAATGTTCTGCAAAATTGCCCTAAATCAGTTCTCTACATAATTGATGGCGCTGAATATTCCATGAAATGCAATCTTTCCACGGTTGTTTAACAGAAATGTTTCCATCACGATGGGCAGACATCCAATCAGGACACTGCTTAGATTATGTGGAGAAACCTGCAGTGATTCATTTGTCATGATGTTAATTCCAATCTCTTGTTTTCCCATTAGCCTCATTGCTCAGATGTTCTATCCGTGCATGCCTCTTTCCCAGAGATAATGCGTCTTGTCTGTTTAATTACCAGGCCGAGCGGCTGAGGGAGCAGGCCAGTTGCTGGGAGAAGGAGGAGAGAGAGGGCTACATGATGACTCATGGCGGCAGGCAACCTCTCACAAAGGTCCACTGCAAGATTCCTTACAGGACCTACGAACGCCGCCCTCCGCCTCCCTGGACCAGGCGCATCCAGCAGCCGGAGGTGGTTAGCGACGACAAAGCCGACGAGGATGACGAAGATGACGACGACGACTCCGACGGTTCGCCGCCCATCCTGACAAAAGCCCATGCGATGCTTGCAGCCAAAAGAAAGGTGACTTCTAGTGCATCTTCTGCAGAAGCCCCTACATGTGACGATCCCATTGGTTGTTTGAAGTTTTATTCGAAGATAAAGTGGAACCGCATGTATATTTAGACATTAGCCCTCATTAAAGACCATGCTGTTTACTGTGAGTGAGATGGAAAGGTTTGATAAATATTCATAAATCCGGTTAAAGGTTCAGTGGCTTCCTCCTGTCATCCGGAGCCTCCCTGCGTGCCTCCAGCAGTAGATAATAGATTGTGTTTTCACTGCTGGTGTCGAGACTGTGCAGGCTAAACCTTGTACTATTGTCAGTGGTCATGGTTAATTTACCGCCCTCCTCTGTGCTATACACATCTGTTTTGTTTAAATGGCACTGCCCCCTTGTGCTGGAGATAATATTACAGCTGGCTGCATGATGTTAGAGAAGAACAGTATGGAAACCATAAAATAAAATGACGCTGGCTGGTGGAGTTTATTTAGCGCATTAGCTACAGTATTGATTTTACATTCTCCTCGTGAAGGATTTCAGAGAGGAGGTGGGGGATAAGTAGAGTATGTAGAATATAGTCTGTGGTCTCTGCCTTTCTCATTTGTGGTTTTCCACACCGGGCCACATTGCTTAAACATTTAGTCTTGAAGTGTGGTTTTAACGTTTAGCCCAGAAGCCTGAGTCGGTTCCTGTTTCATATCCTCATGGAGGTCATCCACCCAGTGCCCCAGTTTCCAAAGCCATACAAGACTACTCAGCTGTGAAGGAGTTTTTATTTCTTTTTTAATTGGTTCCTCTTTTATTTGCCTTTCAGAGAAGCGTCGTTCTCAAGAAGAGAGGGCGTAAAAGGAAGCGAATAAACAGCAGCGTGACAACGGAGACCATTTCCGAGACGACGGAGGTGTTGAATGAGCCGTTTGACAACTCGGATGATGAGCGGCCCATGCCGCTGCTGGAGCGAACCTCCAGGATGGGCCAGATGGACGAGGACGACGAGGAGGAAGAGGAAAGACAAAAGGAGAAGACACAGAGTGCACCGGTGAAACGGCGGAGAGGTCGCCCACGGCTGGAGAAAAATGCACACAAAGACAATCACGTGGGCTGGAGTGAAGGTATTTGCATTAGTTCCAAATGAGGATTTTTACTCTGTTGATTTTAAAGTTTCTATTGGGAAAAAGTAAATGTTTTTATTTTTGATCTTTAGGAGCCGACATTTTATCCAAGAGGCCCAGCAGACCCCGTCCAATGAAACGGAAGAAAGGCTGGCCCAAAGGGGTGAAACGCGGCCCTCCGAAGTGGAGGCTAAAAAACGAGCGAAAGATTGGCTTCAAGCTGAACCTCTACACCCCCCCTGAGACACCCATGGAGGCCGAGCAGCACCATATCCAAACCGAGGAAGCCAAACCGAAACACGACCAGGACGTCATGAGTGCAGACGAGGGCGGCAGAGCGGACAGAAGCTTGGCTAGTCCGGATGTAACGCAAGAGGGGCTCCAATCTGAGCCTCCAAGTCCCGCTGACCCCGGCTCCCACAAGTCCAGCTCTCCTGAAGGATCGCCGGTGGTGTCTCCGGTTTGCTCGCCTGCTGCCTCTGTGGAAGCCGTCTTCCTGGGGCCCGCGGACAGAGATGGTTTCCCAGACCTGTGTGAGGATGATCAGCAGGAGAGTAAACACGAAGAGGATTCACCAGCCAAAGACGTGGAGCACAGCACGGAGGGAGCTGTGTCAGCGGAGAACGAGAATGAGGAGAATTACGAGAAGGAGCAGAGAGCCCAGGTAGAGGATCGGGATGCAGACGATGAAGATGACAGTCACAGAAAGGTGGCGGGACTGGAGAGCCGGGCTGAAGAGTTGGAGCCGAGTTTTAAAGACGTACCAAAATGCACCCAACCTTTTTTAGATCCAAAAGAAGACAACGGCTCTGAGTTGAGTCAGCAGGTTTCTAAAGTGTTTTGCGTTGAAAAGGAACCGGCTGCTGCTGTAGAAAGTGCCCGGGACGAGGTGGCAGAAGCGACCGCGCAAACGCCAGCACCTGAAACAGAAGCGGCCGCCTCGGTAGCAGCTGCTGATTCGGATAATCCAGCAGACTCTGAGTCCGAGGAAGAAAGCGCGCCCAGTCCTCGTCCCAATCAGCCACCTCTCCCACCTGCAGGGCGGTCAACGCTCAGTCCCGTGCTGAGAGAGGATCCCCCGGTCTGCACGGAGATTGACTCAGAGACAGCCCAAGCTGTTCAGTCCCTGACGCAACAAACCGAGGGAGAGAACGTTTTCCAGGACTGTGCAGAAAGCCAGGAGCCCTGCAGGAGTCTGCAAACATACACCCACGTGGCCCAGAGTCCCCAGCTCACTTCCATGGACGACTGCCCCCAGTCGGACCACAGCAGTCCCCTTTCCTCTGCACACTCCCATCCCAGCCAGTCGGTACGCTCCGTTAACAGCCCGGCCGTCTCCATCCTCGAGAGCGGCTACACTCAGATCAGCCCCGACCACAGCGCCATCTCGGTGCCTTCGCTCCACAACATGGAGACGAGCCCCATGATGGACGTGCCGTCGGTGTCCGATCACTCCCAGCAGGTGGTGGACAGTGGCTTCAGCGATCTGGGCAGCATTGAGAGTACCACGGAGAACTACGAGAACCCCAGCAGCTACGACTCCACCATGGGGGGTAGCATCTGTGGGGCAGGGCCCTCCCAGAACAGCTGTTCGTACGGTAGCATCCCCCCCAGCGGTCTGCCCCAGAGCAGCTGTGCGGTGAGCCAACAAATGGCTGCAGTTAACCCCGGCAGCTGCGGGATGATTCAGCAAAACAGCCTGAGCTCGCCGCCCCACTGCAGCGTCAAGTCGCCGCAGGGCTGCGTGGTGGTGGAGAGGCCCCCCAGCAACAGCCAGCACAGCCAGCGCAGCCAACAACACAACTCCCACAGCAGGCACGGCCCACACAATCAGCACAGCCAACACAATCAGCACGGTCCACACAATCAGCTAACCCAGCACGGCCAACACAATCCCCACAGCCACCACCACAATCACCACCTGCAGCACAATCAGCTCAGCCAGCACAATCAGCACCCTCAGCACGGCCTGCACAATCAGCACGGCCAGCAGCAGCCCATGGCCCAGTGCGCCATCCCCGCCAACTTCACCACCACCATGCAGCTGGCCGACATCCCCGAGTCCGGCAGCGCCAACTTCGCCCTCTACGAGCGGATCAACCACCAGGGGGAGTACGGCGGCGGCCACTACCCCCAGTCATCGGGTCTGAGCCTGGCCAAGCTGCAGCAGTTCACCAACACGTTCATCGACCACCCGCGCTCACTGCCGTTCAACCACTCGGCGTCGCACCCCATCACGTCGTACGCAAACACGCCGCCGCTGTCCTCGCAGCACTCCGGCCTGGTGTCGCTGTCGCAGACGCCGCATCGAGTCCCCAACCCGCAGGTGCAGGCCACCATGACCCCGCCCCCGAACCTCAGCTCGCCGCCTCCCATGATGCTACAGCGCAACGTGGGCATCCCGCCCTCGCAGCGGATCCAGCCCCAAATGACGCCGAAGAACCACATGGCGGCGCGCTCCAAGTCGGCGCCGCTGTCGCACCACCAGCAGCAGATGTACGCCCGGCCGCCGCCGCAGACGATGGCCATGCAGGCGCCGTCCAGGACGCTGGCCGCCATGCCGCGCATGAACATGAGCATGAACATCATGCCGGCGCCAGGCTATAACGTCAACTCCATGAACATGCCCTCCCTCAACGCCATGAACGGTTACAGCATGAGCCAGCCCATGATGAACAGCGGCTACCACGGCAACCATGCCTACATGAACCAGTCACCCCAGTACTCTATGCAGATGGGCATGATGGGAACACAGCCATACCCCCAGCAGCCCATGCAGGCTCCACCACATGGCAACATGGTGTACTCTCCAGCTGGTCACCATGGTTACATGAACACGGGCATGTCCAAGCAGTCCCTGAAGGGGCCTTTAATCAGGCGGTAACTCTGCAGGACTGAGCTGCTTCTTTTCGAGTGCATTTGGCCGTTTTAAAGATGCACTGATCTGGGCCTTGTTTTTGTTTTTTTTTCTCTGTTTTTTTTTTTTTTTTTAATTTTGTGTTTATTACTTAAAAAACCAGCAGCAGCACTTGGAAAGAATGCAAAAATTTTCAGCGGTAACTTAACTTTGAAGCTAACGTTAAAAAAAAAAAAAAGTATTTTTGTCCTCCAGATGGGAAGCCTTACTTCATTATGATGAAAAATCTATTTAATTAGTGTTAGTGTCTCAGATGTGTCTTTAGCCAGGCGGGTTCAGAGCTCAGAGGTGGAGATTTCATCGGTGGTCTCGCAGTTGTGTAGCAGCCTCAAATGAAGCCATTTAATTTGCCTGCTACAAGTGGAGATCGTGGCTGTTCGAACCTGTTCAGTGTACCTGTCTAACAGTGCTGACAATTAGTTTGTACTATACTCATGCCTTTGTATATTTAAATTATTGTACTTATTTTGTAAAGTGACAAAAAGCATGCTTGGATCTCTGTTAGTGACAGTGCATTGAGTAGTACTGTACAAGTGTTGTGCTTAATAGCAAGCCATTTTAAAAATATCTGGCCTTTATTAGGTTTCCCTTCACAGGGAGAAAGATGAAACTATATTTTGTTAAATCTAATAATGTAAAAAAAATGTAAACTTAGTCCTGTTTTTCTGTTTGGTTTGAGAGGTTTTATTGCGATGTATGTATAATTCTGAAGTCTTTTGTAACAGATTTCCTTGAGGCAGCTTTCTGTTTAATAAAGCAGACTGATTTCTGTCAAAATAACAAAGCATATCTCAGTGTTTGTACCCTTAAAAATTCTTAAACATTTCAAAGTGTCCAGAAGTGTGGCGGAATTTAAAAGAACTAGATGATTATAATGACGAATAACAATAAAGATATAAATTTAGTCCAAAGTCGATATTTTACATAATGCCTTTAAAGCTACGTTTTCATTCCATCTCTAGATTTGTTTTCTATCTTTATAAAATGTTGGATCTATATTTTACTGAAGTGTAGAAAAATAGAGCCTGTGAATAGACCAAACTAAGCTAATGGGATTGCATGTAAAACACAACTTGTACTTGTGTTTTTGTTAATATTGCTCTTTTGTAGCCTTTGTACCTGTACAGAGTTGCTGATGAGAACAAGAGGGAAATACCTGGCTATGTGCACACAAATCGGACAGAATGACATTCTTGTATTTATGACTTTTCTCCTTTTGTCAGTCACTTAAAATGCTGTACATTTTAGCATAAGAATAAATTATGATTGACCATGCACTTGATTGTTTTCCTTTTCTTTTAATCATTAGTTAGTCGCAGGTCTGTCACAGTTTGTTAGCGTTTAGCTAGCTTTGCACTTGAACGTTTGAGACTTCCTAAATAATTAAAATTAACATGTTTCACTAGATATTACCATTAAGAACTTAAAGGAGAATTTCGCTTTTTTGAACCTGGGGTCTGTTTTCATCTTGTCTTTCATACATGTGAGTGATACAGAAAGGAATTTTTAAGATTGCTCCAGTATTTAGCCGGGCAGGAAGCTAGCAGCACAGCTAATAAGTATCGGGCAACCGCTCCCGCATAAGTTCGCCCTAAAACGTGCTTTCTTTCCCACACTGAAGTGCTCTGATAGTCTCAACGAGTGTCCAACAACGTACCAGAGAGGAGAAATGAACGAAAGTATCTATATTAACTGGCGATCGCTATGTTTTGTTTTCTGTGTCCAAATCTCGCGGGATTATGGCACGATAACTCGTGTCAAAACACTGATGGGAGATTCCACTACCTGAAAACAGACCCCAGGTTCAAAATAAGCGAAATTCTCCTTTAAATCAGCTCAACGTTGAAGAGCTTTTCCTTTTCTCAGCGATCGCCTCGTCCAGTTCTCTCAGCTGCTTCAGGAAGCCCCAGTTGGGGATGATCCGCCTGCGTTTCTTTACGTGGTCAATGGCATCCACCACCGTCATGTTCTCGTAGATCATGAGGTAGGCGAGGAAAAGTGTGGCGGAACGGCTCCGTCCCATCACGCAATGGACCAGCAGCTTATCTGGAAAATAAGGTGGTTGGGTTGTAATGCACTCTCCTAAAAAACAAACTGCATCCTCTTTCATCTCTGAAATCCTCGTACTCTGAGGGTTTCCCAGTGTCTCGTGGATAAACTGGGCGGCAGAGGAGAAATACTGGCTCAGGTCAAACGTGGGGATGTCTTCTGCTACCACACCATAGTAAACAATGTCCATGTCGCGGTAGTAACCAGCTCCTGTGTCCACGCTATTCCACGTCCCCTCTGCTGCATTCAAGATGTGTGTGATCCCCAGCTTCTTTAGGTTATACCTGTCCTTCGCAGTCTGTCTGTAAGGAGCCAAATATCCTGTTAATTCCTCTTTTATTAAACCCGTTTTACTGATTTGAAGCCTTTTTTACTTACTCATCTCCAATGTAGACATGTGGCCAGACCTCATTGACGTGCGCGTAAGCCACACTCCCACGGTTGAGGATTTTGTCCAGCTCATAGCCCCCAGGTGTGACATAATCATCCGCCGGACTCGGCTCCTCGCCTGTTTTTGTTGTGTTTGTTGTTGTGCCGGTCTTCAGTTTGTGAGAGGCCATTTTCTCTCCGTGGTATGCCTTTCAAACATGACTTATTTGCTGCAAGAGGGAAAAGAAATGCCCTTTCTCCCTCCACCGTCACAGAAAGGTACACTACGTTTTTTTTGTTTTGACCGTGCGTCTTCAGCACGACTCACCCACTCATGGAAGTCCTGCGCTTTCTCACTCCGCAGTCTGGTTTTCATCATTGCAGCAGCTCGTTGTGAAGCGGCGCTTAAAGGCAGAACATGGGAAGGTTTAGTTCTGGCAGGCTCGAGTCGGGGCACAGATTGTGTAACCGCCTCTGTGACGGGCATCAAATCCAGAAGATATTTTTAGGGCTGTGATGTGGCGGGCCCCTGACCTTAGCTGCCATGTTCTCTGCCTGTAGGGAAAACTTCCAACCAGCCAGCCCCTGCCATCCATGTCTAAACACACAACTTTAATCTCCACTGCCGGCAGGAAGCTGTGCTTATCCAAACTTTGCACTTGGCAAAGGATTCCCGTATTCACTGGAGTGAACAGGGCAATCGGAGCTTTTGCTCAGCTGTGTGAATGACTCCTTGAAATTGTGTCTGTCTCTCTTAGCCTTTCTGCATATCTTCAGATGCGGGGAGAATCCGTGTAAGTGCACCTTCACAACACCCATTAAGGATGTTCTGCATCTCCTGCAGCCTCCGGGGTCCGGAGGAAAACTGAAATGTGTCAGACTGCTTCGACAGATGAGGCTTTTCACAGGATGGCATACGTCTTTGATTCCCCATTAGCCTACATGATATGCAGGTCCATTCAGAGATCTAAATATGAGCCCCAAAAGCGGGAGAACATTGATGATTGTAGCCTATTGCAGGCTCGCTGGATGAAGCTGCGAACATGTCAGGCTGAGTTTTCACACTATCAGGCGCCTTTATTTTTCCTTCATATCTTCATACTCTGCCATCATTCATTCTGACAGTGAAATCATTAAACCTGTGATATCCAATTCTTTTTATTTTGACAGCATCTTTCTCCCAGTGAGCTCTGGAGAGCATTTCTTATTAAGATGGCTTCATCGTTTCATCTCTTTTCAAAGTCTGACCTGAATCTGTACACACGCTCAGAATCATGCCGTCATATTTTTGTCATTTTGTATCAGGTTTTTATAGACACATCACAGTTTTAACTGTGTGTTACCAGATTGCAGCAGTTAATATGCTGCATTTGGAGAAATGTGAATAAGTAAGTGGAGCATTGTTTATTTATAGGCATTCACTGTCTTTGTGTTGTTTAAGTGCAGCAGGGGACTTGGCAGTTGATAGCCTACTTAATGCGCTGCATTTTGTACACACATGCTTTAAGGACCATATCAGTGTTTTTGCACATTTTACCTCCCCTTTATGCATGCTATGCATTTTTGCTGGCAGTTTCTGAATACATGTTACGGAGCTTTCAGTATTTGCTTTTCCTGTCTTTTCTCAAGCATTTCTGGAAGATACTGCCAAGATGTTTTTACTGCTTAGCTTAAATGAATTCTTTTCTATAGCTGTCTTAATCACCGATTCAACAGACCTAATGGAAACTGTTGACTTTTTTGACTTGGATGCCTAGAAATTAATATCAGACTAAATTGTCAGATTTTAGCATTTCTTGCAAGTCTTCAAACATACACATTTTTTTAATGTTCATTTGATCTTTCTACAGAAGCAGAGAGGCCATTCAGTAACAACTCAAGATAACAAGGATTGTTTTCTCAAAATAACATCGATTATCCTGTTATTTTAATAAAATGATGGTTTGGATATTTGAAAAACTGTGTGAAAGAGAGTGGTGCTTCTATCATACTGCTGCCATTATCAAACAAATACTAAAATCAGGAGAATTGGGTCTGTATGCACTGCAGACAGTAATGTAATGTTCTTTTCAAAAGGATGATTGCTTTTTTTGCCATAAAAAAGACCTAATCTTAATCCTAAAAGAGCTTTGAAGAGTAGCAGAAACAACAAGGTGGGAGGAGCAGGAAGCTTCTAAGTGTTTTTATAAAATGTGTAGACCAATAGAATTGCCAGATTTTTTGCAAAGGATGCTGTAAAAAATTGTCAGGGTGTAATTCATGTTTATTTAATCTGTTATGACCTTGGTTTTTTATTTTATTGAAACATACTGCCCTATACTGGTTTGTTTGGACTTATTTATGAAGTTATTTGGGGGATCAGTAATATCATTTTTAACTGTTTTTTAATTATTTGACTGGGTTTTGAGAGTAATACAGATTCCAGAAACGTTCAGCCATCACATCAAGTAAAGGTTCTGCTTCCTTTATTTCATATCTCCTTCAATCTTGTGCTGCAGACTTAGAACTGCGCATTATAACATATTATGTAAAGGCTTCTGTCTAAGCTTTTGAAAATTTAAATAACAGAAATTTGTGAATTCACTCTCAGCAGTTCCTGGAAAACAATGTGTCTTCTGAGGTTGAAAAAAGAAAATTTCAAACTGAAGATTTGTGATCTGCAAAATGAATAATCACACAGTAAAGGATAGATGAAAATTAAAAGATTAAAATTCATACATCCACTCCTCCTCTTCACCTCTATATTATGTTTTCCTCTGTGGAGCCAAGATTGAGTCAAGTTGACAGAGCTGGTTCAAAAAACCAATATTTGGGAGGATGTTTCTGCTCCTGCGAACAACTTCCACCGCCTCCACAAGAGTAAGTCGTTCTTTGATCATGAGGAAGGCCAACACAAGAGTGGCTGAGCGACTGATTCCTCGAGCACAGTGGACGAGCACCCGACCTGCACAGACAAAAGAAAGAATATCCTTAAATGCCAGTTCTCTTGCTCATTTTGTTTGATAGTTACTTTAATGGGATTAATAAATATGCTTTTTATGATTGGATTGTATGAAGGAAAAATCTGTACACAGGCTCAGGAACACATCGACAGTCATTATTATCAATCAAATTTGGTTTATGAGATTTACAAATCAGTGCACAATGTCTTCATTGGTGTTTCACCCAGCACCCAAAACTTTCCAGTTTTAAAAAAGTACCTGCTGAATAGTACACAAAACAAGTCTCCCAAACACCAGGCAGCTGCAGCAGAAACAGTTGACAGTTTAAAACCAATGAATGGCACTAATTCACTCCATATTGCTTGTAATTTATGCAAACAAATCAACAAATGTCAGCATTTATTGTTTATAATTTGTATTAATTTTATTATTTATATGCTGTATGATGATTTTTTTCTAGCTTGATGATGCACTACATTAGTGTATCATGGTGCTCCGGTTATTGCTGCACTTCCTCCTCATGATTTGCTGCCATTTTCAAATTGGCTTGTACCTTTCTGACTCAGAGCTTCATGAATGAAATCAGCCGTCTCCACAAAGAATGGGCTCAAGTCGAAATCTTTGCAATCTGCTGCTTCTATTCCACGATACAGTATGTTGGTGTCTTGGTAGAAGCATGGCCCGGTATCGATGCGTTGCGGACCATCTGCAGCATTCACCACATGGGTTATTCCCAGATGTGCCAACAGGGGGTTATCCTGAGCTGTAGCCCTACAGGTGAAATAACACATGATGTAAGGAATGCCTGTGGCCGTCTCTGGAAGCATATGTAATCAGTTGCATCACCGGTGACTCAAATGTAGATTTTATATCCGTCCGATTAGTTGGCCAAATGCTCGACTTGTTTGCAGCAACAGTTTCATAATCAGACCACCACATTGCAGCAGGGCCCCAAAGTGAGAATGTCACTTACGCATCCCCGATGAAGAGGTTGGGCCAAACCTCATTGACAGCTCCAGTGGGGCGCCTGTTCTTCAGCAGAAGGCTGAGCAGATCGCAGGTGGGTGGTGTCTGATACTTTGACTCCTCCTCTGAGCTCATATCCGCACCTCTCACCTCTGTGTTGATGTATAATTACCACAATTTATTTTCAACTTCATTTGCAGCTAACAAGTTAGATAATGTCCCCAAATATGGCACAGGATGGAAAAAATGACTCCTGCTTTCCTGCTGGTCTGTCTTCTCGCAGGCATTTGGAAAGGCCCGGCAGTAAACCTGAGCTGCTGCAGCACGCTCTGTTTTCCATCTGAGCTGGATATCTGTGATGTTACCCTGCTGGAACGAGACAGCTGAACATACCAGGGACTGGGCAGAAGCAGTACGGACTATATATTCCCCATCTGACTATAACAGAAGCCGTGCTGCTCGTGTTGTGACAAACTAAACCACACAGAGATCGCAGTGCTTACAGTGGTGTGAGTCAAAACATGGTGGGGAGCTAAAATCATTAGCTCCAACCACATCTAGAGTTTTAACAACAAATCATTGAATTAGACTACACCAGTGAACAGAATGTATTGAATGCACTTTCCTTGGAGCCCTCAGCTTAAGGATGGGTATTCTTAGGAATACAGGTTACACAGGCAAGAAAATAATGTTGACGAATGAAAGTGAATAGATATTTGTGTTGTTTTGATTCCTGAAATGTCACTGTGTTTGTGAAAGGTGGTGTTTAGCGCCTCAGGTATCTGTTTGAAGTCTATCTTTGGAATGGATGGCGTTTCGCCTCTGCATAGCCACATCCCGGTGTTCTCTGTGCAGCCAACTTCCTCATTGTTCCCAAGAAAGATAAACACTTGTTTACCAAAAGACACAGAAGGCCATTTTTAATGACGAACAGTATTGTCTCAGACACACCTGCCTCCATCTCACTAATCAGCCCTTCAGTTTGTACAGTATGTGTTGTTTTTTCTTCTCTTGCTGGATTCTTAGACCTTGCCTGTAATTCAGATCGTGCCTCTGCTCTGTTATGTTTTCTTGCATGATTTATAACCATGAAACAACCCCTCTTAAAGTAAAACTCAATTTAAAGCCCATTTTATGTGAATCTTCCAACTTGTTTGTTGAACGGAGTTGAAATGTTTTTACCCAATAATATAGTTTATCTTGCAAAGGAAAACACAATAGCGATACAGTTTATGTTCAAAAATCTTAACCCAGTAATATTCAAATGAGGGCACAAAATAATCAATTAATTGTAGTTTGTTCAACGCTCCAGTTTCCTCATGATCCTTGGCAGTGCAGCTTTTTATCCAGCTTCCTGAGCTGCTCCAGAAAACCCTCATTAGGAGAAATATTCCTGTTGGCGCTGACAGCTTTGATGGCGTCCACAAGGGTCATGCTCTCATGGATCATCAGGTAGGCCAGGACTAAGGTGGATGAGCGGCTCAGCCCCATCGCACAGTGGACGAACACCTTACCTGCCAATGATTAAATAAAAGGAAGGTTAAATAATTCACGTTCTGCTGGTCATTTCAGACTGGTGGACCCCAACAGGCTCCGTGTCTGTCTTTACAACCATGTAATCAATTTATTACTGTGTCAAACATTATTCTAAACGTCCAATTTGTAACTTCTCTGTGGATTTAAACCCATGCACATCCCAGAGAGGAGCACTTCCAACTCAAGACTTAAAGTTTTTTGACAATGTTGCAACAAATGTTTCTACACACGGTAATCCCTGGTTTCTTATCAGGCTTGAGGATTAGGGCGCAGAGGAGCGCGTAATTGAACTGTCTTGGCTTCTGTGTATTTCTGCCGGGGATTACTGTAGGCCCTGCCACACACTGGAGCCCCCGATCAGCCAGCATGTGAAGAAGGGAGCCTCATCTTATTACTGTCATGTCAGATACTGACTTCACTTTGCACAACAGGCCATGCAGGCACAAGCCACAAACATAATTGTGTAATTTCCATGTCCAATAAAAGTGTTGGTTACAAATTACCAGGGCAATCCATTTAAAACTAATTTTCCCGACAAAGGTCTGAGCCCATGAGAAGATTACCATGGGAGGAAGATATTAACTTGATATTATGTTTAGTGTTTGATTTGCATTTTAATGACTAATACAACTGGAGCTGCTGTAATGGGAATTGACTGACAAATGTTTCTGCACCCTGCCTTGTCTTCCCCAAGTTAACGCGTGAAAATGACGAGATGTACCTCGAGGACTATTAGAGCTCCTCACCTGTTGGCGAGCTCAAAGCTTTCTTGATGAAATTGGCCGCTGGGTGAAAGAAGGGAGTCAAGTTGGCATGTCGAAAGCTTCCACTCCGTGATAAGTGATGTTAGTGTCTCGGTAGAAGCTGGGTCCTGTGTTCACGTTAAACTTCCCATCAGCAGCATTGAGCACATGGGTGATGAGGTGAACCTGGAGTGTCCTCTTATCTTTGGCTGCATACCTATAAAAAAAAAAAGGTAATGTGAAATAATATTAATACTTTTTATTATTCCATCTCTTTATAATGTTTATTTACTTTACTCCTAGTCCTGCTTTGCATTCCTGCACGTTTCATTTACAGCAGGAGTTGCATTCCTGCTAGGGTTGTTTACAGTTGATTCCAGCAAGAGTTAATCCTGTTTAGCTAAGTTCAGTTTGTATACATTGAGTTGATGTATAGCCATGGTCTGCTACATCAAAGACGGTGCTCTGTTTACCAAAGACCGTAAACCGATGCCGTAAAACCTTTTGTTCCATGTGCACCAGCGAGCAGGGTGCATATGCAATAAAGCTCCGGAATGCAGTCGGACTAAGAGTCTTGCTTCTCCACCGGATGAAAAATTTCCACAACAGTAATCATTTATTTACCATTTCATCAATTTTGCAGATTTGTTATAAATTATGCTTGAAAATTGTTAAAGTTTGTCTTTAATTGTGAATAAAGAAACGATTTTACAACTGATTAATTCTCACATGTCTCCAATATAGATCCTGGGATGAACCTCATCCAGATGGTTGCTGGTCCCTTTCTTTGTCCACATCAACCTGTGGAGCTCGGAAGCTGGGGGGGTCTCATATGTGCCGTTTGCCCCTTCAGGACTCGACAGGCAGCTCAGGCCTCTGGGCATGTCTGGATGCTCCACTTCTGCTTTTACAATCTGCTGCTGGGAAGAGCACCGGTCATTGCTGGGATGTTTGAACCACACTGAGTGCTATAAGAAGCATGCAAGGATTAATGAACCGGCCTGCAGGGCACAAACCCAGGGGGCTTAGTCAGGGAGGCCATCTAGGGCTCCTGTCCATAGTGACTTAACAAACTAAAACAAAGAGGCACGAGGCAGTGGGGAAAAAAAAATACAAAAAAATATTTTAAACAGCTACAAATTGATTCATAATAAAGACTTTTAGGAAATCTCAAAATAAATCAAATTGATTACAAACAAACTTTAAAAAGTTAAGAAATACTTGAAAGCACTTCAAAAGAGATTCTTAACAATTACAAAAATATTTTAAATGACAACAAAGATGTTTAAAGTGCTTGTAAAGTGATGCAAAAAGCCTGAAATCTCTAAAGACCTACAAAGTCATTCAGCTACAAAAGCACCTACAAGGACACTTATGGAAACAGATAAACAGGTAACACAGATACAATGAATTAAACAAAATGAACTCATATGCCTAAAATATCAAAAACTGGAGACTTTAAACATTTATTTTTTGTGTTTTAATATCTCTCTCTCTAGCCCTCTCTCTCCTTCTGTCTCTTTCTCTCTCTCTCTCTCTCATATAAATGCCAAAGCTAAAAATTAGCTGCTTTCGCTTACTAAAATGGTCCGGACTCGTATATATGCGGAATCAACGAGTCATTCATTTTTATGGACTTACCCCTTTTACCATATAATATACCGTGTAGAAACCAATTTTTCTTAGAAAGATTCAAATAATGTCAGGTATAGCTCCTTTCACTAAAAATGCTGATGCCTATGAAATATATGAAAAAACCCATTAAGCCTGAAATCATTTTAAAGTGTCAGAGCAACAGGGACACAACTAGTTCATGTAGCCTATCAGTACTCCGGGACAAGATGTTTTGCTGCTCCAGAAGACCTGAAGACCAAATATCTGAGCAGCATGCAGGGAAGTAAAACACAATAGCTGATTTATGAGGTTTTTTTTCCTCCTTTTGCTTTCCTCCACATAGCCCAATGCTGCTGACTCACCATGAATGTGTGACAGTTGGCAGCACTTTTTACATATACAGTAGCCTACTCAGCCCCTGCACACATGAACGCAGATATTTTGGCATTTCTAGCTAAAAACCCTGGTTGGGTAAAGATACTTAAAAACTCTGTGATGTCTTGTGGATGATGCAGCTGGATTTATTTGACTCACCATGTCTGACTGTGTGTTGTTATCTGCCTAGTTGTTGACACAAGAGTATGCGCCGATATCCCCTTTGTTGACATGGCAACAGAAGACAGAGGCAAAAAAGTGCTGGTGCTAACCTTGTTTATACCACTGACACATATCTAGACTGGGACCTAAATCTTACATCTGATGCAGCAGCTTTCATATTTGAAACCCTGACTTATTTAAAGGTATATGTTTATATTAGTTTATTATAGTTTTTTGAAACATTTAGACAAGAAATTCCAAAAATTACCTAAGTATAATCATCTAATGTTGTTACTTCTAACACTGCAAAGCGAAAGGATAATAATAATAATAATAAAAGAGTTTAAGGCCTTAATTAATATTATTGTAAAAAAACTACAACATTATTGAATTTCCCTCTGGGATTGATAAAGTATTTTTCATTTCATTTCATTTTCATTAAATGTTTTCATAATAACAACAATCATAATAATAGCAAAGCTTTTAAAAATCCTTTTAGGGATACAACTTACAGTATATGCACTTATGTGCACACAGTTTCAGGCACCACTCACTTTACCTCAATGAAAACCTGTGATATACTTAATTGCAATGAGGGCATCATCTTTGGTAACATTGAGACAAATGCAATGTGGGGTTATAGTGGGAATCATTAAGTAGAACGCCCAATATACAGGACTGTAGCATTTAAATATAGGCCACAATTATGCCGATAAATGCACTCCACACAGGCACAGGACCACAAGATCACATAATTATAAGCTGACCCTGTGACACTCTCATTATTTCACCTACAGTTCAGCTGCAGTTGTTAAATTTATTTATCTCTAGAGACACAGAAAATTGGCATTCAAGGTCTATAAACAGCTTTTCATTTCCTTCAGGCAAATCTAACCTGTGCATTTACAATTTATACACTGGGCTTTAGAGAGACACACTAAACACACTGTCTACATTAGCATCCATTCAAGCAGTTGTGTGATTGTGCTTAAAGCTGAGGACTTTACAATAGACACGTATGACATATACTCAGAGAGAAACTGTTGGTGGCTCGACTTATTTGCCATCTTCCTGTGTGTGGAGTCGTAATGTGGCTCTGAGGGTTTGGAAGCTTTTTGTCCACAGGGATGAGTCACTGAGACCAGATCTGTTTCAGTGACCTTTGGTTAAGCTGCCATGGCATATGGAGCTCCCCTTAAACATCATGATGGCTTTATCCATGTTCACATGTGATTGTTGTGTGTGTCACTCAAAGCACAAGTATACAAATGATGCATGTGACAATGCATGAGTGTGTGAGCTCTGAGGGCAAGTTAAAGTGTATCTTTGCACAAAATGTGCCTCAAGTATCTGGAGGCTCTTCTCTCTCCTCATTGATCTATAAGTACACCCCTTCCCTCCCTCCCACAGTCAGGGGGAGAGAACTGATTTCCCTGGTGCACATGTAGAGGTGCAGAGCTGCTTTCACAGCCTCCCCCCTTAGGCTAACCTGTCCTTCCTGCTCCACTTTTGTGTAATTAAAGATGCTATGTATGGGAAAGTGCCTGCGGTTAACATGGAGGGCGAATAAAAATGGCTTTTTACCTCCTCCGGGCTTCTTCTTGGTGGTTTTATGAATTACACTTCCCTCTTTAGCCTTTCAGATGTAGTTCATCTGGATTTGTTGGCAAATTAATAAAAGGAGAAAGCATAATAATCCATTAGGCAAAGCAGTGTCATCACAGCAAACACTAATTTTCTAATAGTGCTTTATAAATGTTTACATAGTAACTGAGAGCACATAAAAAAAAGAATCCACATACTCTAGATTATGGAAACTGTAAATCTTTCCCAACCGACCATATCTGTAATAAATGTGTAAGAACACGGTGTTAGCAGCACTTGCCTCAGCTTGAATCGTTGTTTTTCATGGCCTCTCTAGACAAGTGCTACATGTAGGTCGACAACACAACTGTCTGAGTTCTCTTTGGTAATCTATCCTGTAACCTTTTTTTCTATTTTAACATCCGAATCGCCGCCCAAAATAATTCTGGCATCATCTTCTGCGTTCCTTAAAGGTTACCCGAACTGCCAGTGCAGGAGGGAGGATGGGACCAGACTTTGTTTTTTCTTTCTGTTTTTAATAGCATAAGAATGAGATCATTGCAGTTGTGCTTGGGCCAATATCTGACTCTTATTTCTTTATTTCTTCTCTCTGAAATGCTATAAACAACATCTAGCCATCTGTATCAAGAATGGAGACTTTTTTTCTCACATTGTAAGTGAATCAATTAGTGTTTCTAATACAGTTTATCAGAAAAAACATGCAAGTTGCAACAATGAAAACTTTAAGCTGGACATTGGCTACTTCACAAAGTGGTAGTCCATTAAAACTATTGTAGACAAGAAAGAAGAAATTATCTACGAATACAAAAAACATTTCTTTGCAGTTATTCTGTATTTATTGAACAGTTGTTATTGCTCCTTCTTCAAATGATCAGTGACAAAACTCTGATACTGAATATCTGATGACATCTATAAAAAGATATTTACTGTTCAGAAATCTTTAACACCCTGTGCTGTTTCTATATCATAATATTTTGTGAAGCAGACAAATTTCCAGACAGAAAAAAGTAAATTAAACAGACATTTCTTTAAAGCTGTAGTCTATACAAGGTGCATGTTGGTACCTCTGTGTAGCTGACATTTTTAATATCTCTACAGACGATTTCATGGACGGTCAAAGAACTGAAACCTTTGATGCGTAGCAGCTTTCAGCTCAACCGGCTTACGAATACACCAAAGGAATTTCATACCACCAACAGCGATGCACTGGACAGATGCTATACATTGATTCTCTCTATTTTTGATCCAGGAAGAGAGTATACTAAAACAGGTTTCCTAGGTACATTTGGTCCATTCAGCTTCTGTAACAAGTGAAGAAAAGCCGTCTTAGAAGAATGATGGGTAAATCATCACAAGCTTTCTGCAAACAAATGCTTCTTTTTTAAGACATTCTTAAATATGAGCCTTTGTTAGAAAGGCCACAAGTAATGATAATCTTAAAACTTCTTTTTAAAATGACATGTTTCCAGGATAAATTGCAACATATAGTTGAATCTGCAAATATTTGCGCATTCAATTTCTACTGCCATTGTGATTCCAGGCTTGTCAACAAATATCAGGATGTAATTAGTGTCTCGTTTACAATAACGTGTTAACATAAGGGACTATAGCATGTTCATTTACTAACACTCCCAGTGCCGACTAAGCATTTTTTTTAAAAGTTCTCTTAAAAGCAACTATGGTCTGATCAAAACTGCCTCAACCAGAAAGTGTTCATACCAGTAGAATAGGTTGATTGTTCGTGCACATTTACACCACAGTTCACTGAGATATCTGGTGAAAAAAATCTACTTATGTAAGCAACCAGTTTCCAATGTATTTTTTAAACAAACTCTTACATTGCTTACATTGATTAGGTAAACAATCATGTTTTAACTTTACAGAAATTTTATAAAAAAATATGGCTTCTTCTGCAATTTCTTGTTTTATACAGCATACAGTCTATTGTTCCACATTAATTCAGTATTTATGAATTTATTGTTCAGTATTTATTCAGTATTTATGAATTTATTGTTTTTTCAAAAAATACAGCAAATGTAATAATATATGCCTCCAGGGGGATCCCCTCTCACCAACAATATCGCCCCAGTCGACCCAAAATCACCACTGATTGCAGATATTCTCTGCACTCTAACATCAGGCCCTTTAACTTTTTCCACTTTTTGTTACATTCAAGTTACAAATGCAACCTAATAACTTCTCAGATCCATAATTATGTCATGCGAGGCAATAAAAACATACAAAGGGACAATCAATGGAGCGCTCCACAGATTTGAGCTTCATGGGAGAGCAATCAGGTGGAGGGAAAGCTGCATCAAAGCTAAATGTTTTTACTTTTTCTTCAGTGATTAAAAACAAGATTGTCAAGCAACAGTTATACTGTATGTGTAGAGGAAAGAAGTCACTCATCATCATCCCATCATCCCAACTCCACATCAGTGCTTTTGTATCATGATGATAGTGGTTTTCTGACGCAGGAGCTAGTATATGCTGACAAAAGATGCACTGGACTTCCTTAAAATCTCTCTACCAACCCTTAAGGTTTAGAAAATATGCCAAGAAGAGCATGAAAAACCCTTGAAGCCTGATCCAAGAACTGATGCTGGATTTTCTCCCAGAGGTGCTGCAGTTGGTTTAAGGGACTGAGTCTTAATATCAGTGTGACATCTAAGTGTTGGCCTTTGTTATAAATTAAACTTTGTTATAAACTAAACTAAAAATAAAACAATCAAATAAGTTGAAATAAATAATAAATTGTTGATTTAGTTCAGCACTGGGTATGAATTAATGAAGGTAAATGAACTCAAACATGAGGAATCAGAAGAGATTTGCATACTTTCTATGTGCTCTGTAGAGTCAGAGAAGCTTTTCTGTTCGTTCAACATGCAAACATGATGTTAAAGTCTGAGTCTGGCCTACTGGACGGACAAACCGCCTCCCATTGTCACACCCAGAAAGTGTATTCGCTTCTCAACTATAAGATCTGGCACGTCTTCTTTTTCCTCGTGAGCTGGAGCTCCATATCCAGCAGCAAAGCCAGAAAATTCCTGTTGGGGTAGATGGCTCTCTTCTGGATCAGTTTCTGCAAAGCCTTTTTGAGCGGGAGGTGATGGTAGATCATGAGGTACGCCAACACCAAGGTCGACGAGCGGCTCATTCCCATGATGCAGTGCACCAGAACCCTGCCTGGGAAAAGATGAGGAGAAAGAGAGGTGTGAGGGAAGGATTAGTGAGAGGCCTCAGTCTTATTAATATCATACATGACTGCTCGTCTCACACTGTGGCCTTTCTTTCTCCCTGCTGTGAGCTAAAAATAGAGCCCACGATTCATCATCTTTGTTCATTTAAGGTCCCTTTGCAGACGGGGCCGACTGTCTCTTTAATCCCAACCTGTCCTCTACTTGATAGCTTCTTTGAAAGCAGCCATGGTCACATTATAGACTTAAATTCTGCAAGGTAAGTCTCTTATTATTGCTGCAGGCTGAAAAGAGATTTTATACCAGTACAAGGTGTGTTACATTGCAGTGACGGTTGACATTGAGAGGAGAACATGACGGGGAAACTCTAGTGGATGTCTTAACTTTGTTAAGGGTTTGTTAAAGGAAAAAAAAAAACACATTTTGATTGCAGGATTTCAAAAAGAGAAAAATCTATATGTCAGGGTGAGGGGGAGTTATTTGGCAATGGGTCTTACCGTCAGGTGACTTCAAGGCTTTATGGATGAAATCAGCTGCAGGCTGGAAGTAAACATCTAGATCAAAGTGGGTCGAGTCATCTGCTGGAATGCCACAATACACAAAGTCGTTGCCATAAAAGCTTTGGTTCCCTATGCTGCCTCGCTTGGAGTGAGCAGCATTTAACACATGAGTTATACCTAATTTCAGCAAGGCAGCCTTGTTTTGGGCTACTGCCCTAGCAAGACAAAGAGACAGAAAGAGGTTCAAGACGTGCGTGAACGCTGCACATGACAGCACAATGGTTTTAACACTTATTCAACATGTGCTCGGAGTTCTTACACAGACCTCTGGAGTTTAACATCAAAAGTGTCACATCTGAGATGAAATGCATACTTACACATTTCCTATGTATATGTTCGGCCACACCTCATCGATTTGATTCAGTTTCAGCGTGCACGAGTCCAAAACCTTCTGCAGATCCTTTACAGTGAGATATTCTTTTCGCTTGTCTTTCAGGGTTGACATTTTGGGTCCAAATCCCTTGTCTTGGATCGACTACTGGCCAAAATTCTTGTCGTATTAAAGCGGTTCCAGCCTTTCTCCAGCACAAGATGATCATTGTGAGCAGGTGCTGTCACTGGACAGTTACCCAATTTAGTGCTTAACCTAGCGTGTAGTCTTACTCACACACAGGTTCAGAACAACAAACAGGGCAGCACGGGCTCTGCTTTTACAGTGCTGAGGGACTCTAATTTAAAAAGCATCATATAGCGCCGAATCATTCTATAAAGCAGCAATAATACAGCGTAATTCTGAACAAATTGTTAAAGTGAACTGCTTATTCAGCATATGTAGAAGCAAAATATTCTAACAGCTTTGTGTTGATTGTTTACTGCTTTGATATTAACATCTTGCCCATTCAAATGTGGGGAAAACTGAAACAAAGCACAGTTTAATTGGCCCCCTTACTATGCTGTAGCTCAGTTTAACACCTTTTAGTTTTAATAAAAAATAAAAAGTACAAGTAATAAAAAATAAAAGTAATTAAAAAAAATCTATTTTAACACCAGGAAATTTAATGACTTTTTCTTCCCCCATATGTAAACCGTGTATGTTAAATGTGTTGTGAAATGTCAGTGCTGATGTTCATGTAAAATCTGTCAATAAATGTCTGCAGGTAATTTTTGACCTGGATAAAGTTATCGACTGATTATTTAAAATACGGCTTCTGCTCAATATGTGTTATACAACAAATCCCACCTGATATGTAGGCTCCATAAAATTTAATGTAAACATATTTCATAACTGTTAGTGGAGCTCTTATCCATGTTAAAGAACATTATGCAAGTGTTCTGCGGTTTTTGTAAGGGCGTGGGAGTGAAGTAGTTCTTTGATAAATGGAGCATGAATTTTGACTTGATGATGACACTACAGGAGAAAACTTTTTTTATTAAATAACAAACTGATGGATCTTAAAGAGGAGATGTCATAATGAAGACAGCCATAGAAATGTGAAAAGCAGTCTTAGGTTCAATAGTGTTTTAAACAGTCACATAAAGATGCAAAATACAAGTTTTATATAGAAGTCTGTTCTTCTCCCAACACACTGCCTCAGTGTACAAAAAGATTTAGGGATTTTAATGTTAGAAAGGACATTTTACAGTTATTTACAAATCACATCAGTTCTCGTCCTCAGTTTCTCGTCCTGGTTGAGTTTTACATCAAGACCAAAGCAAAGGTTTCCAGGGTTATTAATCAAGCAAGTGATATAATTAGCAAAAATCAAACTCAAAATATCTGTACTCCATACACAAGCAATCAAAAGGAAAGCTGTGCACATCACAACAGACCTTACACATCTGCACAATTCTGGCCAGCTGCTGCCTTCAGGATGATGTTACAGCAAAAACCATCAACAGAAATTTATTTATTCCTCCTCCTACCTTAAAGAGTCCCTAAAAATTTCCCTGATAATACTTGCTCATTGTTTATTTATTTATTTATTGCATTTTTTCAACTGGTTTTAATTAATGTGTGTCTAAAGTGGATATTTTGGTACATTTTGTTAATTGGGGGATGGGGTGGGTTAATTGTCCCTAGCATATGAGCTATACCTAAGACCAACAGGAAATTATCGCAGTTGATTTTGGTTATTTTGGCCTGCACTGCCCACTTGTTCAGTTGTGTTGCTCATTCCATGAATGCACAATTCTTACAAGTTATATCAAGATTTTCAGCAATGTATGATAAAACACTATTTCTTATCAAAAGAAAAAAAAAACAAATTCCAGGCTTTTTTGTGCTAACCCTATATCCACCTCGCAGTTAAAACTATAAAATCTTTGTTATTGCAGATTCTAAAATTTACAAATAAATGTAGATCTGAATCTAAATGATAAAAATGTGAAAAAGACATCTCATAAACTAATATAAAAAGATGTTTTTGTTCCAAGGCTCACAGGAAAGAGCAAAACCAAAGTTTGCAATCATATTCATTGTTATTCATTAATGTCGTAATCGGAATTGGTCCAGTTAACATAATTATTGTAACCACGGTACGATTTGTGATTGACAAAGTTGAATCAACCTAAGATTAGATCTTTTAACTTAATTTGCCTTAAATCTTTATAATGAATTTGTTTTGCGTTTGTTTAAATGAATTTAACGTAATTCTTTCTTCTTTTTATGCTTTTAATATTTTATGTAAAGCATTTTGAATTGCTTTACATAAAACTGAACCTGAAAGGGTGCTATGCAAATAAACTTGCCTTGGCTTAAAAAGTAGCCACAGTAAATGATATCAAGGATTACTACAATAACGCCACCTGCTGACAACTATTAACAGAAAATGCTTTAATATCGCACCTTTAATAATACCATCATACAAATATTCAAAACATTGAGCCCTTACCAAAGGTTTGCTTTGTTCTTTAGGAATGATAGGCATCACCAAATACAGCTTTTGGATTAATTTGACCCTTCGCATTTCAGATTACTTTATTCATTTGGTCTTTTTTTCCACTCCAAAAGCAATTCAATGCTCATCTTTGATGTCAAGAGAAGTAAAACAGGCAGGGTAATTTACATCAAGCACCATCAGAGGATGAGGATAATTTGGGATTTCCTGAAACAAAATGTTTAAAGTTGAAGTGCACTGTCTTCCTCAGCTGGCATGTCCACAGTGTGCCATAAAAACTGACAGTCAAGGTCCTGTATGTTGGACTACGTCTCTATTCTTGGTGCAAATTTCTAAGGTGTAGTTTCTTATCCAAAGCACAAAGCTGTTTGAGGAATCCTTTATTTGGGAAAATCCACCTGCGCTCTTTGACCTTATTGATCGCCTCCAGCAGGGTGTAGTGGTGATGGATCATCAGATAGGCAAGGACCAGGGAGGCTGATCTGCTCACTCCAACGGCACAGTGGACTAAAACCCGAGCTGGAGAGAAGGGAAAAAGATTGTAGCAAACGTTAAGTACATTGTAAATATCATATTTCATTCTCGATTATATAGAGACATAGATAAAACCTGTTCGGAGCATCACGATGGGTATTTACCAACATTTGTGTCAAGTGCATTCTGAATGTATTCAGCAGAAGGAAAGAAATAAGGAGAAAAGTCAAAAGATGGCGAGTCATCAGCAGGGACTCCGTAATAATCCACAGAGTTTCCGTAGAAGTCATGACTTCCTCGAGAGTACATCCTCCCATGAGCTGCATTAACAACGTGAGTGATTCCCAACTTCCATAGACTATAGCGATCATTGCCCACAGACCTAAAACAAAAGAAAAGCTATTATATTTGTAAACACATCAGAGAAAAACCTAATCATTTAAAAATATGAAATAATCAGAAGCAATAATAAACACTTACATATCCCCAATGAACAAGTTAGGCCAAACGTCATCCACATGGTTCCCATATCTTTTGCCTCCATACAAAATCTTCTGCAGCTCTTTTACAGAAGGAGTGGGAAGAGAAACTGCATTGTTTTCCTGCATATTTTCAAGTTTCTTATGACAAATACATTTAATTTACCCACAAAATGTACTCTGAAGCGAACATTTGGATGAACCTTTAATTGCAAACTGGTGCGACTTACACAACCATGCTGGTACTGACAAGGACAGGTGCCTCAGTTCTAAAATTAAAACAGTGACCTACTCTCCTAATGTTGGTTAACTTAACACCTCTAAATCTTTATAAAGTGTGCTTCATTTCCAAACATAGTTATTTATTTTGTGGCTTTTCACACAATATGAAACTTTGGTTGTTCCTGTTTGGTGGCAACAGAGTGTGAGTGTGTTATTAAATAAGATTATGAAATGAAGAAATCATCAGTCCAGATTACATTACATTTTGAAAATGTAATGTAAACGTGATTACTGTTTCATTATGAATGATTTTTTAAATTAAATTCAAATTACATTTGAAAAGACATCATATTTCTGGGGTGATTTAGTCTGACCAATTCGATGTGAAAAACTGTTATCTTAGATTACCAGCCTTGTTTTTCCAGGCTGCTCTGATGTTTATCTTAGTCTATTACAGAGAGTTTAACTTCATATTAATTATACAGAAAATGAAAGATGACCATTCTGAATGAGCTTTACATGAGAAAATTCCTCCTGTTGCCAAAACAAAGATGCACATTAGAAACTCCATCCTGTAGGGTTTTGAATACAACATATCACGTGTGTAGTATGTGCAATTTCTATATAAATACGTTAAATCAATTTAATTAGAACTGAACATGCTGAGAAATATCTAAAGAGAAAAGAATGTAACTCTTGAAGAAATAATTTATTTTAAAGGGATAATGTGTAACTTTTGGCCACTGTAGAAGACTAAACCTGTAACTTCTCGCAGGACACACTGTCGCAAAATTAAACAATCAGACTCATACTCTGTTTTTACCTTATTTGTTCGGATATGACAGACTTTCGAGAAAAAAAGTAGCACAAAGCACAGCCTGTGTTTATAGAGGGACAGCATAAAGTACAGTGCTGCAGATCACATGATCCCATAAGAGACTGATCTGCTCCTTCAAATGTACAATGTCTGGTTTCTGAAGAGTCCATAACCCTCAGAGCGCCAACACTCGACCCCAGAAATCATTTATTATTACTCACTTTAAGCCAATATTTGGGTCAAAAGTTATCCCTTTAACACAAGCTACAGGATTTTCTAATTTTATTATGAAATAATAAAAATATAACCTAGAAATATATAGTTTAGTTTACCTTTTATTCAATTAAATAGATTATATGACTAATAAACTAACTTGCTATGTAATTTGCAATACGGTGAATATGGCAAATACAGATGTTGCAGTATCCTTTTTCTGCCACCAAGTGTCGGTGTTGGCCCGCTTCGGCCAAGCACCGTCTAACCAAATCTGTAGCGCGCAGATATTATAGACATTACTGCTCCGGGTTGTCAACAGTAAAGCTAACCAACGCGAGTCTTGGACAAAATGATTTTCACCATGCTCTTGTTATTGGAACAAATAATAAGGTTCTTGCTAATTCCTGGGCGATGCCAGTTAGCCAGTTAGCTGAATAAATAAGCTCCGTGTCGTCTTCAGCTGCAGCCCAGACCGGGTGAGTGAACATGAATTACGTGCTAATCAAGCTAGCTTTGGCTAGCTTGCCGACTTTAGCAAGGGCTGAATTATCCTGTAGGGCAGGGGTTGCAGTATCGGCTCTTCATTTGGGTTATGTGGTTAAATCAGGAGTACTTATCTTGGAAGCCACCTTTCTGTCCTGTTCTAGTTATATAAATATTGTACATAAGCAGAAGATATATCCACCTGTGCATTTATATTGCCTTGCTTGGGTCAATGTAGATGGATGCTTTCTATAAAATAAAGTTACTGACAGCCAGTGATGGGTTCTGTTAATCTCTGAAGCTAGAGTATCAAATTATTCCTCACTTGGATGTTGGAATGTGTGGATTATATAAATATCAGTCAATCCTAGAGCAGATTGGAAGAGATTATTTGTATACAATGTCACTAAAGTTGAGTTCAAACTAACTATTTTCTCTACGGTGTTGAATAGTCTCAGCTATTAATTTTGTGGAAAATAGCCACAAAGCATTATTACTTGGACTAAAGACCTGAACCTACTGTCTGGCTGCTGGTTTGGAAATATATCTACTCCTTGACTTACATCTTTGGGTGTGGTTTCCAGTAAACTGTAAGCGTGACTTAGTTCATTCTGGCCAGTGTTTGCCTCATACAGTTGCTCAACTAGTGAATGCTCAGCCTCCCTGTTTTTTTGGTGTTTTTTACCCAAGAAATGGTCTTTGTCTTGTGTATTATTAATTGTAATTTTTACATTTTTTACACAGTCTTACAGGGTTTCTTTTTTCAAAGTATGGGTAAATTTTTTTGTTAAGATAACTTAAGGTGAGAAGGTTAAAGCGGATTGATGTTGGCAGTAAAGGGACAAACTCATTTGACTTTTGCTCTGACATTATGTTCTTCTCCACAGCCACAAAAGCGAAGAGGAAATGACACAACTGAGTGTCCGTCGCTGGACGCCTAAACATGTTGCCAAGTGGCTGAAAGAAGAGGGTTTCTGTGACTATGTGGACCTATTGTGCAACAAACATCGACTGGATGGTACCAGCCTCCTCGCCCTCACAGAGTATGACCTCCGCTCACCGCCTCTGGAGCTCAAAGTGCTGGGGGACATCAAGAGGCTGATGGTGTCCATCCGCAAGCTTCAGAAACAGAACATTGATGTGTTGGAGGAGCTGGGCGTTCCCTACGATGGCCACTCTCCTACAGGCTCCGGAGGCAGCATGGACTGGCTGTGTAATGGAGACCCAGGCAGAGACTGTGACAGCACTGACACAGCACCAGTCGGAGAGGAGTATCACCAGTACACAAACGGGAAGTACAAGCAACAGATGAGGCGGCTTGATCCTGAATACTGGAAGACTGTGCTCAGCTCTGTCTATGTCGTGTTTGTGTTCGGGTTCACATCCTTCGTCATGGTGATAGTGCATGAAAGGGTGCCAGATATGCGCACGTACCCTCCGCTGCCAGATATTTTCCTAGACAGGTGGGTGTGACTGCTCGCAAGAGACTTGCAAAGCCTTATTATGCCAAAAAGAAATAGGAAAGCATTAATTAACAGTGAAATGCCACTGACTAAGAAAAACAAAAATACATATTTGTATTGAGTGCCAGGATATCACCAGATGGTAGATGTTATAACTGCTCTACTTAATTAAAACAAGTTTCTATTATTGTCCTCACATATCCTTGAAGAGCTCCCTTTAGATCACAGATATCTTTGTCATTTTTTGTGTGGCCTAGTTGGAAGTGTGACCCTTTGTGACTTGCCTTCAGATTTTCATTCAATGTCTTAGCTTAAAGAGAAAGCTGATTACAGGGAATTGTCGTAGTGTATTTGATAAAATGAATCATGCTGAGCTGTTGTAGCTAGATAAAATATTAAAGACTTTAATTTAATGAGATGTATATATTGCTTTAAAGCATATTTCGGGAAACATAACTTTTTCCCTTTTGTGTCTTTGATTACGTTTTAAATGAGAGACCATGGCAGATGGCATTGGTCTAAATTGTGCTTTATGGTCACTGGTAGGCCTCAGGAGGATGAGTTTACATGTTCTTGACTTCAAAAAAAGAAAATTAAATCAGTCAGTCTCTAGTATTACGCATTTGACCCTCCACATTGAGACTTGATTTTTATGTGGTGTGTTTGGAAAATTGGGATGAATGCCTGTCAAAATGTCAAACTAAATTACTGATGACTCGAAGAAATGCCTTTCTTTTTCTTTTTAGCACTGATTAACAAGCAGTTAATAGATTAACACTTGTTTCACCAATTAGCCTTGTCCTCCTCCAACAGTGTGCCTAGAATACCGTGGGCCTTCGCCATGGCTGAAGCATGTGGACTGATCCTCTGTAACATCTGGCTGCTCGTTCTGCTGCTGCATAAACACAGGTGAAGTCCTGACAGTATCGCATAAGCAGTTGTGTCATTTAATTTTAAGAGTGTGCTCCTTTAACCGTGTTCATTCTGACATGCAGGTCCATCCTTCTGCGGCGCATGTGCAGCCTGATGGGGACAGTGTTCATGCTGCGCTGTATCACCATGTTTGTTACCTCTCTCTCTGTGCCCGGACAACACCTGCAGTGCTCAGGAAAGGTACGGTCGGAAATTTTAAATGGTAAATGGACTGTACTTGTATAGTGCTTTTGTAGTCACAGACCACTCAAAGCGCTCTACATGACAAATCTCATTCACCCATTCATACCCATTCACACAGCACCTATATTGCAACATACTGGGTGCTTAGGAGCTAACATTCACACACATTCATACATTTTATGTTTAGCTTGTAAATCTGACACGATTTATACGTTTAGTTTATTTTGTCTTCCTAGATGTACGGCGACATGTGGGCCAAACTGCAGCGGGCCGTTGCCATCTGGAGCGGGTTTGGGATGACTCTGACCGGTGTGCATACATGTGGCGACTACATGTTCAGCGGCCACACAGTTGTCCTAACTATGCTGAACTTCTTTGTTACTGAGTGTGAGTAGCTCCTGTTGGTACAGCTGTGTTGTGAATTTCAGGGGATTATTTGTTTTTTTATGATTTTTAAAAGGATTGTTCCTATTATTGAAAAGTTAATTGCATCTTCATATTAATGTGAAATGGACGTAGATTTATTAATGATTAATAATGATTAATTTGGATACTCCTGACAAACCCATCGTCACTGGTGACGTTCAAAGAACTTGAAACTTTAGCCTGACAGTTTTATTGGAATTGATGTGTTTTTTGTTATTTATGGATAATGAAGGTGCTTTTAATTAGGAATACATGGATATCGGTACCGATACCGCTCTAAAGTACTAGTACTCGTACTCATTAAAGTCAATCGATTCCAGGAATCAATCCCAATTTATTACTTGCAATGTTTATTTTCACTTGTAATTTTAGTTATGTTGTCATTTTTATTTATGTTTTGTTTTTATTTATTTCACCATTATTTGTTTTAAAAAGCAGAGAATAAAATAAAACCTGTCTTCCAATTTATTGTATTTTTTAGTGTGGTAGAAGTATTGGTATTGGTACCTGGTATCAGCAAGTACTCAGATTCAAGTATCAGATCGGTTTTGAAAAAAGGGTTATTGTTGCATCTCTGCTTTTAATGTTTTGGTTTTGTTGAAAAAATTTGAAAGAAACAAAGCTCAGGTATTTTTCTAATTAATCTATTTGCGGGAAAAAATGATATTATTGGACATTTTTGTTAAGGCCTGAGCGCTCAGGAGCACAGGGAGTTAAATGTGCTCTAATACATACGTTGCAATCAGACAGTCGTGTCTGCACCTAATTTATACTAACATGTCAACACAGAGCTGTTCTTTGTCTGATTACTGATTGTAAAAAGAGTCACTGATTATCATGTTCCCTTTTTCTTTAGATAAATATTTCTAATGTCAAAATGACCACACTGCCTGGTCTGTTCTCTGTATTCATAACTGTTTTTGGCCTTCACAGTTTTGTTTTGACCTCTTCATGGCTTACCTTTTTAAAATAAGATCCTTAGAAAGCTTATTACCATAACAGGAACTTTTAATTTAAAGCAGTTTTTTGTGGCAGAAGAGCTATAACCCCATTGAGACTAAGATGAGCTTTCCAAAAGATACTCATAAAATGTTACAGTGGTGGCCATGTTTTGCATTTGTGTCCTTACTGAAAGTATATTATGAGCTGTTGTAAAAGTTATTATACTAGGCATGAGGAATATTCACTGCTGTAAAAAAACAGTTTCCCTGTGCTGCCATCATCATAGAACAGTCTGAACAATGTGAATAATTTCCAAATGTTATTTCTCACAGACACTCCACGAAGCTGGAACTTCATCCACACCTTGTCCTGGGTCCTCAACCTCTTCGGCATCTTCTTCATCTTGGCTGCTCATGAACACTACTCTATTGACGTGTTCATAGCCTTCTACATCACTACCAGACTCTTCCTATATTACCACACCCTAGCCAACACTCGGGCCTACCAGCAGAGTCGGCGAGCCCGCATCTGGTTCCCCATGTTCTCCTTTTTTGAGTGCAATGTCAACGGGCCGGTTCCCAATGAGTACTGCTGGCCCTTCACTAGACCTGCCACGATGAGGAGGCTGATTGGGTAATGAACTGGGGCAGTACTGCCTGATGAGTCTTAAGTGGTGCTGTTTCATCTACTTTGTGAAGTTGCCAACAAAGGAGTTCTGTGATGTCTTAAACAATGACAGCTGATGCGATCTTGCCAGCAGAGGACTGGCAGGCCTGGTGGGATACTTTGTTTTATTTTGGGACTTCTAACCTGCTTCTTCTGTCTTTACTTTTAGGCAGAACCAACTAAAATCTAAAAAAGTTCTTTAAAAGAACAAACCATCAACTTAGGTTACGCTTTATGCTTTCTTATTATTTTTCTCCAAAGGGATTTGATTTTTATGTAGCGGAAATAGCATTTCATAGTGCTTCCCATCTTGAATTGCACCTATTACAAAATGGGATAAAACTTGAAAGAAGAAATCCTGTTCTATATTTATAGTTATAACCTATTTTCTGTGTAAGTACAGAACCTAACCATTTCAACATTTTGATCTGGATTGAGGATCTTTTTTTCTTATATCCCAGTCCAGTTTCTACTCAGACCACTGTTAAGCAATATGTGTAGATCTACATTACACTGTACAATAACTTGTCAGTTTTTGTGATGTGTAGGTAAGGATGTCATAGACCTCTTCTACATTCCTTGAGCTCATATTTTAATTTTTGTTGATTATGAAAAAAAACTGACGGATAAAATCACAGTTACTATTAGATAACACTGAATAAAGTGTCTCTAGCTTCAAGTTTCTGCTGTTGACATAGCCTGCTTTTTTTCCTAGAAGATACAAGATAATGTCACTTTCAGCAAATACTTGGGGAGGTTTGTTTAAAATCTGTCTTAATACCATTTGCCAACTTTCTTGACTGATTTAATGATAGATTTCATTCTGTAAAAAATGTTCAAGATCTTTTGATGTTGTTGAATGTGTCTTAATTTTTAGGTAAAATAGATCACAGTGCATTGTAAGTTACCATACTAAGACCAAGTATTACCTTTCCCTGATATTTAATGCTTTGACATGAATCTGTACTAAAGAGACCCTAAAAATTTGTATGTATTTGTTTATATTAATTTATTTCCTTTTATAAATGTTGATAAGTATTTTTATATTTCCCTTTACAGAGTTAATGCAACACGCACATGGAGAAATATGTTTACAGTTGCTTTAAACTATGTATTTAAAACAATGTGCTTTTTAAGTTTAATCTTGATTTTGAAATCGTGCTCTACATCTCATTCGGCGAAATGTGCCACTGTAGTCGGTGACTCTCGCTTTGTTCACTTCAGCATGTAAGAAACATGATTACGCTAACATAAGTACATTATGAAAGGTTGTGGTCAAATCTACCTTACATGTTTGTTGTCAATCATTTCAACATTAAAGAGCTGAAAAAACAGTTTTTGTATTTTTTCCCCGCTACATTTTATATTTTAAATATAGCATTTTAAATGACTTGTTTTTGGAGCATTCTTGAAATGTTTTCTGTATATTTTAACAAATGTATAAATGCTGGAATTGTTCTTAGAAAATTTTGTTTCTTCAGAACAATGAGGAAACTACACAAAACTTATTTATATTTACCATTTTACATTGAAGCTACATGATTTTTTTTAACTGGACTAATTTCAAATGTTTTGGACAATAACAAAACTTTTTAAACTTTACTGTTTGTTTAGTCAATCAATAAAAACCTGATGTGGAACTGCAACCCAAACTATTTTTCTGGTATTTAAAAAATATATATAATTTGCGCAATTCCACTACTTCAAACAGACAAGTCCACCTTTCTAAACACAAATTTAGATGTATGTTTTACTTCGTGATATAATGAAAAAAACATATTTAATCATATTTTTTAAACACATTTACTGTCATGGTGATATATTTTCTGGTTTAATATTTCAGGGAAAAAACACTTAAAAGAAAAAGGAACGAAAAAATGGCATGGGTCAAATAATCAACTGGGATAAATCCAAAGTGAAATTTGCCCTATTTACTAATACCGCCTAAATCTCATTGAGTAAACATTATGTACTACATGAAAGGAGATCTGCGTTGGCGTATTGGTTACCATGGTGATATAGAGAACTTCCATTTGCCGGCGTAATGGTAGCTCCAATTTGCCATGCTTAGCCTACTAAATGTAGACGAGAATATTTAAATGTGTTGTTGTAAAGACATTAAAATAAAAAATTATATCACTTAAAAGAGGTTTAAACATATTCGCATTTCACCCTTTTTCAATCAGGCACAGCACATACGTCTATATTTTAGGGTCCTTCGGTGCCGAGGTCAGCAGGGTGTTTATTGCAGTGTCTCCTCCATATCGTCCTACACCGGTTTCCTTCACCTTTTCCGCCCCGTTTCTAATCTGACAACTTATCTGGGACATACAGAACAACAGCAATTATCGGTAAGAAGTGGGACATTTGATTACTTTGGCTACTGTTGTGTTTTGTTCGAGTGTAAGCGAGGTAGCTACCAGACATCCCGGTTTGCTAGCTCAAAAACGCCCCCTACCACACTTTCCGAGTGCGTTCAAACTCCTTCATAACAATATGATTATTTTTTTCATCATGGGTTTAATGTCCTCTTAAAGGAAAAGGAAATATTCCAATTAGACAACCCTTTTAATTTCTGTTGTGTTTTAATATTGATTTATTTAGTGCAAGAGTTCTTCCTAATGCAATTGTATAAAACGCTGCTTTGTCATAGTTTAGTTTTCAAGCTGAGTTTTTACTTTTGCCTTGTGTCTTAGTTGGAGATTCTTAAGAAAGACTTTGGGTTTGTGGTTACTACTAGAGATCAGTGAAGGAAACATTGCAGTCTCCAGTTTAACCTTGACTGTATGACTCTGGGTCAGTCAGTAGGTGTCAGGCAATACTGATAATGTAATTACTGGTGATTACACCTAAAACCCTAAACACTTAATAAATGCATTACGCAACAATAAACATAAAAATTTCAGAAGCAGTTTTAGTTTCCCACAATGCTCACTCCCCTTTCTTAGTTAATATTTAGAATTAATGTATTTTCTATACCTTTTTATTATCTCATTTTAGGGGTTGCACCACCAGATACAGGATTAAGAAAATACATGGATTAATTTATTTACTACCTAATAGAGAAAGATCAGACTCGTTTTTATCAATTAAATTTTGGTTAGGTGTCCATTTTTAGTCAGTTCCACAAATAGTATATTTATCCCCTTTCTCTTTAAATATCTCAAGCAAATTAATGTTGGCAAATGCAGCTTGCATTTTTCTTCTTTCAGTTAAGGTTGGTTAAATCAAATGACCTCCACTGGCACCAGCCTCTGCAGTATTTATGTTTTGTAATGTTGCTACCTTCTCTTGTGTTTTTCATTGCATCTCAGGAGTTGGCTCTTGTTTTGTGTATAGTGTTGTTTTCTGTTCATGCACATGTTTAAACAACCAGTTTTTATTGTTTTGTATAACCATATAACATAATATATTTTCTTGCAGGCATAATGGCAGTTCCTCCACCATACGCAGACCTCGGGAAATCAGCAAAAGACATCTTTAATAAAGGATATGGTAACTGTCTGCAAAGATAAACGACTGAATGACTGTGCTTGTTGGCAGTAAAAGACTAGTCTGCTGCTTGATATGCATATCCCAGCACAGGAAGTATGCACTCACTGGAACTATTTTTGCAGGGTTTGGGCTTGTTAAGCTGGATGTGAAGACCAAGTCCTCAAGTGGAGTGGTGAGTTTAACCTCTGTTATTGTACATGAGTTTGATGCATAGTATTTTTTACTTATTTATTTATTATTTTTGGCCTTGCTATCTAAGATATAAATTAGCCGCTGTGAAATTTTGTTAAACTCTCTACTACTACAGCAACACATACTTCATTATCATACACACTTCATCAGCCAGTCTCTACTTATAAATGCAGTTCAGCTGTAAAGGTTGGGGAACCTTTCCAGACTATATTATTTTCATGTAGGATTAATATCCTGTTATGTTCCCCTCAGGAATTTAAAACATCTGGCTCATCGAATGTAGACACCAGCAAGGTCACTGGTACCCTGGAAACAAAGTACAAATGGGCTGAATATGGATTGACGTTCACAGAGAAGTGGACCACAGAAAACACGCTTGGGACAGAAGTTTGTGTTGAGGATCAGGTAAATGGAAAAATCTGTTTGATATTTTATTTATTAAAAACCTCATAATGTCTGATGCAGTTGTTTTTTTCTATTATTCCTCTTTTTATTCTCCTTTTTAGATCACCAAAGGGCTGAAACTTACTTTTGACACCACATTTTCACCTAATACTGGGTAAGTTTGATATTCATTATAACCAATTATAAGTAACATTACGTAAATCTTCATATTAATTCATTTTCTTTTCCCTGTCCCCTAAATCTCATAGCAAGAAGAGTGGCAAAGTCAAGACAGCTTACAAACGGGAATACGTTAATGCTGGGGTTGATATAGATTTAGATTTTGCTGGTCCAACTATACACGGAGCTGCAGTGGCCGGCTACGAGGGATGGCTAGCAGGCTACCAGATGACCTTTGACACAGCCAAATCTAAGATGTCCCAGAGCAACTTCGCTGTTGGTTACAAGACCGGTGACTTCCAGCTCCACACCAACGTGTACGTCTTCAAATCATAAAATACCTGAATCACGAAGGATGAGAATATTTTTACGACGGAAATAACATTCCAAAGGAATCATTTAGTCACATTGACTTGTTTATTGTTTATTTCTAAAAGAAGCTGTTGAATAATATTGATTTTCAAGAATGCTTCGTTTGTTTGTTTTTTTTCCCCATCCAGAAATGACGGTTCAGAGTTTGGTGGATCCATTTATCAGAAGGTAAATGATAAACTGGAGACTGCTGTGAATCTCGCCTGGACGGCAGGCAGCAATGGAACTCGCTTTGGAATTGCTGCAAAATACCAGTTAGACTCCAGTGCCTCCATATCGGTAAGTGCTCCTTTGTTTTTTTTAACCTAGAAAAATGTTGCTGTTGGCATTTTCAAGAATGGTTTTAACACTTTTTCTCAGGCTAAAGTGAACAATGCCAGCTTGGTAGGAATCGGATACACCCAGACTCTGCGACCTGGTAAAAACCATCTTCACTATACCATTTAAAACACCTTAAAAACATTACAAAGTCTTTTTTATTTACTGAAAAATTTATATTTCAGGTATGAAACTCATCCTCTCGGCATTAGTGGATGGGAAGAACATCAACGCTGGTGGTCACAAGCTAGGTCTAGGCCTGGAACTGGAGGCGTGAGGATCATCTCTGCCATTTCTAGAGGAAGAGTTGCAGCAGAATCTGGCCTTCAGCATTTATGTGTCATCAGCAACGGATGTTTTAAGGCAAAACAAAGTAGAATCCCAGTACGCAGGCACGACAGAAATATCCACCAGCGTCCTGTCATCGTGGTTAGAATTAGTTAGTTAGAAAGGAGTAGTTAGAATAATGTTTTAGCCACACCTATTTATTTATCAGGTACTGCCAATTTATCCTTCATAATAATAGAAATACCTCTTGCTTGATGTTGAAAGTTGGCTCTTTTTATTTTTTGTCCTTTTTTTTTTTTGGTTTGACAATCTGGGAGCAGCTCCAGAAACAAAACCTTATTATTCTGCTGAAGTGTGGTAACGTAGAATGTCAGGCTGAGCTGTTATTTTGCACAGTAGATTAAACCTTATTTAAGCTCTTAATCCTTTGTTTTATTTGCACATATTGCTATGTTGGTGGTGTTGTACTGCTAGTTGAGAGGCCACTCCAACAAACTATGCTATTAAGATTGAAGCAAATTTATCGACTTATTTCTTCTTAGACAGCCTTTATTATGCTGTGATGAGTGTTAGACCTCTGCTACCACGAGTATACGCTTCTTACTTGCAAGACCACACTTAATGCGTTTTTATTTTCCTCATTATGACTCATCTGAAAGGCTGAATGAATCATCCACCTCTTTCCATTTGAGGACTGCGGGATGGATCAGGGAGCGGTTTGTGTGTCGCTGTGTGTCTACCTTTACAATAAAGTCCTGAAATCCATTTGTATTATCTCAAGTAATTTTATTACAATACATGTGCAGCACAGTGAACTTTATAAAATCAGAGATAAATCAAATGTCTTCACCAAAATAAACCAATACAGTAATTGCAGTTTTAAGCCAGAAATGTCACTGAAACTACTCTTAATATTGTTTGTAACCACAGTATATGTACTGACACTAACCCAACTAGACAAACACTGGTAACCATTGTATGCTGTTAAATGTTTCTAAATCAAAAATGACACCAATCCATTGTTGAACTTTTCAGACGAATCCTATAGTTTGACAGCCAATGTAAGCCCGTCTCCAACTGTGAGCATGCTCAGTGTAATCCGAGTATCTCTGTGCAACTTCTTGTTCAGCTTGTCAATGGCCACGGTGTCTGCATCACCAGGAGCTGGGTTCACCACTCTCCCACCCCACAGCACCTGCAGTACCAGAAGGAGATCCAGTAAAACCATTTGCTGCTCAAAATGACTCAAATATTCGTTTTGGTTGAGGATCTTACATTGTCGATGGCAATGATGCCTCCATGTCTTAGCAGCTGCAGAGACTTTTCATAATAGCTGTCATAATTAACTTTGTCTGCGTCAATGAAGACAAAGTCAAATGTTCCAGCCTGGCCAGAAGACAGGAGATCACCTGAAAGAAAAAAAACCCACAAAGTTATACAGTGAAGAATTAATAGTTAGCACAGTGTTTTACACAAGATATTCCTCCTATGATCCACCTTATTTCAAATTCTAATCAAGCGAGACCTCCCAGCTTCTCAATATGTACTAAAGTAATAACTTAATCTATATAGTTCGCATTATTACTCATTATAGCTTCCTTTAATTTGATTAAATTAGTATAAAGTTAAAGTGGGCGCACTCAATCTCACCATTACCTACATATGTATGTCACAATACATTCTTGAGGGGCTAATTTAAGTTGGTCTGGACAGGAGAAACTGCACTAAAATGCTTAAACACCCCTGTCTACAATCAATTAAAAGGGCAGTTTTAAAATAAATAAATAGAGATAAGATGCCAGGAGCACTGGAACTGAGGTGTGAGGGTGTCAAACTGGTCCTTGAGGGTTGCTTTCCTGCTGGTATTTGTTGTTCCTCTGCTTCAACACACCTGATTCAAATCAAATGGATCTAATTGCTCCTCGTTAACTTCTCCCCAATCACCCGTTTATTTCACTCAGGTGTGTTGAATTAGGGAGATAAAAGCCTGCAAGATAGAGGCCCCTGAGAACCAGAGTTTGACACTGGTGATCTAAAACATGCAGGCTGGTGTGTCCTGAGGACCAGGAATGTGAAGCTTTTAAAGCAGTGTTTCTAGAGCGCATGTCACCACAAAAAAAGAATGAAGTCGTCTTAATCCCACCTGGGCCTGCTGCAAAACTGGACTAGAATTCATTACACCGAGAGCCAGTGAAGGTAATTTTACACTCAACAATTTAGTGGACAATCAATGACTGGCAGAAATACACATGAAACAATAGAAATGTGCTTTATTAGTTGTAAATTAAGCTAGCTGGTCTATCAAATCATCATTTATATACTGTACTTTATTATTTGGTGTCATAGCTAAAGGCTTATTTTAAATATTAAAGTAAGATACACATACAGCAGATAAACTCTTGACTGTGGTTCTACATAATTTTTTATATAATTTATGAATTAGAGGCTTATTTGACTAATATTGGAATTATATGATATCAAATGTAATTTATAGCCTAAGTGTGACTAAAAAGCTTTAGTGATGGCATGTACTATTAAGAGATCTTGGGCTTATTCATTACAGTAACAATATTATGCTTTTAATGATTTAATCTACTATAATGCCCTGTTTTCTCAGGTCAAAAATGAATTGAGCCAGACATGACACACCTTTTTAATGCAGTGGCAATAGTCTTCTAACACTAAAGGTATGCAGTCTGCATGTATAGAAATAAAAATGTTTGTTTTTTATTGAAAGCTTTGCATCTCAAACTAAAATTACCAGTAAAGTACTGTTAATCAAATAAATGCCACAACAATTGCATTTTTATCAGTACATGTAGATGTTATATATGGATTTTTAGCAGTATTTGTATTTCTAAAATATCACAATGGCTGGATTTATTCACAGTACTGAATATATAAATGACCCTCAGCCTCTGAAAGCATCACTTTGTGACTAAATCTAGATGATTTCAAGCACACATCATTCCAAGCTAAGCTCATACAGCTATTTATCATATCTACTCATTCTATAACCATATTTATGAGCACGTATCTAAAAAGGATGCTTTAGTTTAGTTTTTAGTACCAGTTTAGTTGTTTTAATCTAGTGGCCTTTATTTTGTAAAAGTTAAAGGAACGGGGGTCAGAGGATGGGGGATGGCATGCAGCAAAGGGCCCCAGGCCAGGATTCAAAGTCAAGGACCTGTAGCCCATAAACCTGGGGTGGACATCAACACAAAATACATCAGTCTAGCAGACAGGTAATGATCACTTTCCCAAAATCCAGCATTAGTTTAACAAAACTGCACATTTTCTCCATCTATGTCTGAATAGCACCTGCCTGAAGCATCAAGGTACTACAGAAGTGACGTCTACCTCTCCTCTTCTCCTCCTGCTAGTTGCCTGATCATAATCTCATTAAATGCTGTCTTATGATTTATTTTCAGATGTTTAAGGAGGTTTGTGCTGTTGCCACAACATTCCTGTCCTCCCACACAAACCAGAGAGCTGCTGCTCTTCAGCGCCACACAGGAAAGAGCTTCAGACTGAGTGTAATGAACGGGTGTGTGAGTGGTACGCTTTGTCTTATTACACACATGACAGGTGAGGAAAAAGTAGTTGCTATCAACAGGGTATATATTTAAATTAGTTCCTGACTGTACAGTTAGTTTCCACTGTATTCCAATTAGTGAAACTATATTTTACCCAAATAACATGAAATATGCATTCCAACAACAGATATGGGCTGGAAACTGATTAAGATGTAAAATGGCATTAATATTTAGATGTTTTAGATAAAAAGTCTTAAGTCTAATGAATTACTTTTCAAACATTTGAATCAGAAAAGTGTACAATTCGAGTCAAAAGTTTAGAAATATGACTGTACCTAGTGTATTTAAGGCCGGCTGAATGCGTAGATCAATTTTGTGCTCAACTCCAGCCTGTAAAGAGAGGGAGACAAAATTATTGCCAAGCAATACTATACTTGTAAAAACTTCATTGGAATATTTATATGGATGATAAACAATTTCTTTTTTTTTTTTTTGATGAGCTGAATCCAAGTAACATGCTATCACATTTACACATAATTAAAACTTACGTTTGTCTGATAAGAAAATATTCTGGAGTTATTGAATGTATTCAAACTGCTGTTGAGCTTAGATTCATAGAAACTACTGAGAATCAACAGTATCTTTAAAAAAACAGGAAATGGCAGATACTGTCATTTTGCCTAGATTAAATATTTCTTTTTTTTTTTTTTTTTCCTCCCCCATTTTATTTCACTTCCTGACATGAATTTCAGACAGGGCTGTGTGTGTGGGGGGTTTGGGGCAAAATTCGTTGTTGACATTTGCCTTTCAGTGTGATTACAGGCTCTTACAGCTGTGTTTTATCAGCAAAAACAGATAACAAACCCATACAATGTAAAGTAGAACTAGATCTGCTACCTGCTCAGTCAGCTAATCCTCTGCCCTGATCAGCTCATTGTAATATGTGGATAATACAACAATATTATGCACCAAACTGGAGCCCCACAGTATTACTTGTAGTATTTTACATTGTGACAGTCATGCGAACTGATGCACTCTGTACCTCCTTCCAGAAAGGTTTGCCAATGTTGGTGTAGTCCTCACTGATGTCACACGCTACAATGACCCCATCCTCTGGCAAGGACAGCGCCATGTTCAGTGTGTTATAGCCTGTGTACACTCCTGGAAATTTAATGAGCAATGGTCAGAATATGAGAAGGAAAAAATGTCAACATTTGATTATAATGCCAATAAATCTTCTTTTCCTGTGGATGGTAGACAAGTCAGATTTTCTGATTGAGATCAATAAGCCAAATTAATATATCATGTAAATGCTCCAAATGCTGTCATAACACTCTCCATCCTTTTGACCCAATTTCCCAAGCTTATTTTCCACTGGATTTCCTGGCATCAGATGCATAAAAAAAGGCTTCTAATCAGCTTTTTACATGTACAGGCTGTGATAGAACTGCAGCGGGATGAAATAAAAGATTATCAAAATCAAGGAAGCATTAACGCAAGAATGTATTAGTTACATGAGACACTTCTTTAGGATAGTTTAACATTTGTACTTCCCCTCATGTAGCCTGAAAGGTGGAAAGAGAAATTCAAACATAACCATAGTGCAACAAGATGTACACACAGATTTGAGATTGTGCTCTTGTTGTAGAGCAGTTGGCTTTTCTGAAGTCCATAAATTAAGACTTTTTTTTTTCTTTTTTTTTTTCCTAAACCTAATGTTTTCCAGTGAAGTCAATAGGAGGCATTGCTCGGCTGTTTGGCTTTATCTTGCTGTCAAGAGAAATTTCCTTTTATGCTTGAGTACGATATTAAATTTTACAAACTTACCGATCTCCAAAGCCTTCTTAGCTTTTATTAGTTTTGCCAAATTGGCCATGAACTGTGCCTGTTCACAAGCAACCATCATGACATTCCAGGAGTCTTCCATTGTCCTCTGAAAACAATGAGTGGAAATTGCATAAATGTATGAGATTATCTCTATATTCTGACTGGATTGTGTCCCCAGTGAGTTTGACTAACTCACCTGTCTAAGCTTCGTCAGGACTGGATGCTCCCTCAGAGAGTGATTGAGGACATACTGAATCAGTGGGTTGTCTTTTCCGCCGCCATGACTTTTGGAGATGCTCATTATGGAAGGTCGCCTTTTTCCTGAGGGCAAACGGGAAGTTTATAAGGATCTTAAGAGCACAATGATGTCAGGGTCCATATAACTAGATCTTAGATTTTTCACTAAACTGAGGTCTGGTGTAGTTTATGTGCAGTAGTTATCTAATTCATATTGGATATAACTTGAATGATTTAGATGGTAAATAGGATAACAGTACCCACAGCAACAAACATCGATACAGGAAACTGTAATTTTAACATAGTTTGACAGCTGAGTGATAATACAATGATTCATGCGTTTGTTTGTGGACTCTGTCTGCAGATGGGTTTTCTTTGTATTTCTCTGAAAAAACAGCTTGTACTGCACTACATTATTTTTCCCAAAGCTTTGCATTTACAATATTTACCCTTTGAGTAAAGGTGTAAAGAAGGATGTGGAAACAGTATAAATAGATGTGGACTTTGTACAAAGCAGCTCTGTTCCGAGTTTGAATCTGTGCCACACACAATACTCATTATTAAATGCTTTGCTGGACTGTGAGGTAAGCTAAAATGAAATGAAGACTCCTGGATGCAGCATTTTCATAAAAAGCAGTCCTTCACACCCAGTTAAACAGAATCTATATCTCACATAGACAAACTCAGAACTTTTTGGCTGAAAATAAATTTAAGAAGACTATTCTTTCAATTTCAGTGTCTATATTTTTATGTTTACCCTTTTTTATTTAGGGAGAGCTAATTGTCTATTTCAAAGTCATTGTCTAAACAAGTCCGATATTCAAAATGTATTTATATTAATTCATAATATATATATATATATATATATATATAAAACTGTTTCCTCCCTTATGTTAATGCTACCAATCCTAGCCCTGACAGCTTGAACTTTCCCTTTCTCCACCTCTCTGCTGAGGTTACCTTGCTGCTGCGACATAACGTAGCTTAGAGCTGCGCGTGTGTTAGTGAGTAGTATACATCGTGAAATCATTCGTTGTTTTTTTTTTTTTGTTTTTTTTACCGAAGAAATAGCCTGCGACAAAAACGACACCAACTGTAATGGAGCCAACCAGAACTTCTTTGGAAACGTTGCGATAAGACATGGCTTTGACAAGAACAATATTCCAGACAGTATTCCTGCGCAAGGATCAAACTCTTCCGTGTCGGCTCTGGACTCTACCGTAATGCTTCTGATAAAGGCGATGCTCCAGCGTGAAAGGAAGTAAAAACGACACCAACAAAGAAAAAAGTCACACCCGTTACATTCATCGACAAGAGGCTCGTGTTATTAAGGAGTGGCGTTTCAAGTAAATGCAAAGCATAGTAAACAATGCCTAATGCATTTATAATTAAACAACAAAATAAAAGCAATAAACGAAACTCTTGTTCCACTGGCAAATAATTATAAAAGAACAGCATCAGAAGGTAACAGGTGTAGCTTAAATGTAGGATGAAATCACTCACCAATGCTGTGCTACGAGACTGGTCCTGTTGGACTGGGACGGATGAACAAATTCTCGATTAAGCGAATCTTTTGAAGAGTCAGTCATGTGTGCATAAGGTGGTCATATGACCTAGTGCAGCTATTATGATAGGACTAACAAACGCCCTCTGTCAGAAAAAGTTGAATGCAAGGACACTTCCCACTTTTCTAAAAGACGTTAGTTATAACAGAAAATAAGTCAGAGTATTGACGTATTTACAGCGTTAGCAGCCTACATCTGAATTTTTCAAAGTATATTCAGTTAAGATTATTCTCTGGGGTTTTGATTGAGGGGAAAAAAAACAAAACAAAAAAAACCACGTCACGTAGCCCACAATGATTTACCTGTGGGCCTATAACCATTTTTCTCCAGTACTTGCATTACTGCAAATATGTTCAAGAGTATTGGATTTTCTTCAAGTTTTGGAATGGAGCCTAAATAAACTTTCTAAAAATGATGTAATCTAACAGCACTGAACTTCATTACTGAACCTTAACTAAGTGTAGGTTGTGGAAGAATACAAAGAACTAGAAAATGGATGACTAAACCTGGAGGAGTAATAAAACAAACAAAATGGGCCTAAAATAGGTCAGTGGTAAATCAGTGACTCCAGATCAAAATCAGGGTCCAGCCACTCCTGCACCCTGGTTTGGAAAAATCAGCTATAGAAAATGAACCAGTGGATGAATATTGACAGTGATGTGATCTCTGTATTAATTTCAAACTCTGGTGTAGATCACTTGGGTGCTAGTTAGTTATTATGTAGTTATAACCTAAAAAACAGTAGTTAATCTGCCCTCTGTTGGATATCACTGGAAACTACTTATATTTCAACTTGATAGTTGGGATTTACTGTAATAGTGGTTTCCTTTGCAAGAATCAGTTTGCTAACAAATGACAGCCTACCATTCAATATTGTAGTAAAACTGCAGTAATTGTGGTGTACATGAAGGATCTTTTTCCAGTTCTGAAAGTAAGAGGAATAACCTTTGTCACCCAGTTAAAGCCATTAAGATTTTTTTTCTAATCAATTGACACATTTTATTTCAGTTTTTATTTATGATAAAGTGGTTTGTACATATTAAATTTGCTAGAAAGTTCTGCTCAAAACCAAATACCTGCACAAACTTTGGACTATGAAACACTTCTTTTTAATAAAGTTAAAAAAAGTTAGAATAAAGTAAATGACTGGATTTTACTGAACAGCTGTGTAGCCATGAGAAAACCAGGGATGCTAACTGGAGAAAAGAGCCTACAGAGCAAACTGGACTCTAGAGTGATGAAAGAAGGTCCTGTAGTTGGATCATAGACTGTAAAATGGGTTGGACAAGTCCAGATTTGACTTGTTCCAAGTGATGAGAGCGTCAGGGTAAGAAGAGGGGCAGATGAAGTGATGCAGACATCATGGCTGGGGCTGTGCTATGATCTGGGGTTGCTGCAGTAACTTCAGCAATATTATGGGCCCAATGAATGAGGTCAGCTGACGGCTGTAATATTTGGAATGATCCGGTTATTCCACATTCCCCCATGGCATTGGTGTATTCCAAGATGACAATGCCAGGAGTCATTGAGCTCAAATTGTGAATGGTTCAGGGAGATTGAGACATTAATCTTCACATATGGATTTGTCAACGTATTACAGACCTTAACCATACTGGGAATCTTGGATGTACAGAATGCAGCTTTACACAAATTTGTCAGACTCTCCCATCATCAATGCCAGATATTGGTGAAAATGAACGAAACAATGGATGGAAATATTGTTACATGGCAGAAGCTTATAAAAAAAATGCAGCAGTTAATGCTGTGGTCATCAAAGCTGAAGGGGGTCCAACAAAATATTGTTGCCAGGCTGTGTATTCTTTTTTTCAATTTGTCCAATTCTGTTGCTTAAGTACGTTACTCTGAACAAATTAGTTTCATATTTATTTCCTGCAACATCGAATTTGTCTTGTGTTGAGCAGTACATTTACAGAGTTTTTTGACAGATCTCACAGATTTACACGTACATATTATTCCTTTGAAATCCGACTATCAAAATAACTAGTCACAGTGAATTCATTAGTTATGTTGACATTATGATATTCATATTTTGCAGCTTTGGGTCTTTTGATCTAGGGAAAATGAATTAGGCTTAAGCCACTTTAATTTTAATAATTTCATGATGTCTGAGCTCCTGCAGAATGCTGCTCTGCAATCACATTAGAATGTACTGATGTTACAATGGCAAAAGTTCCTCTTTTCTTTACCCTGACAAATAGTCTAACAGGTTAAGATGAGTCCAAAAATGTGACAACCTCAGATCAAAATGACATTACCCAAAAAACTAATTCAGTTTGTCTGGGTGTCCAGGTTTCCTTCTTTATTCTAATCCTGCATGTTTCCTTTTTTTAACAAACTTTTCCTTTTGTAATGAGTGGCTCATTAATCTGCAGCATTTGATGAAATGGGCTGAAAAATGCTGAGGTATCCTCCAATTCTCACACACTGTAAATAAAATGTGGAAATACTTTTCTATCAATGCTCTGCAGCATGTTCATTTGGACAAACCTGGGATGATAGTTGTTATAACTTCTCCTTCCTGTATGAAAGTAAACCAAACCTTTTTATTTGTCAATGAGACATGTAATACTGATGGTCAAACACAAAGTGGCAGTGTTGTTGTAGAAATGAAGCTTAGCTATACTCATGTCAGACAATGTGCAGAGGAAGTTAGGCTGTAGACCATGAGTGTCTCAATCTGGTCCGCAGGCAAAATTGGGCCCCTGATGTAGCACTAACATGTGGCCTGCAAGGCAATACCAAGAGACTCCTATACATGTAGCTAGCCTGCTGGTATAATACAGCACATTCACGAATACTTAAAATCCCAGAATGCTTTGCCGGTATTTTGGCACATCAATCAGGAAAAAGCAGTAATCATAACATCTCACAGGAGCAAGACCTTCACTCGATCCTCAGGACTTCCTCAGCTCAGAGCCTGAGCCCAGATATGGATGAGCTAGCATATCGAAGAGATGCAGGTACTAGCATGGACACATCAGAGTAGATCAGTGTGAAGCAGACTGAGTTGAAAACATTAATTACAGCTCAAAGGCATGGACTTGAATGATTGCACATTTGTTGAAGGACACGATCACTTGGTGATTGGTTTATTTAATTTTGGAATTTATTGGTAGCCTGTGGAAAAGATTACTATTAAAATTCATATCAGAAGGACTTCCAATAGACATAACATTTTTTGTTTATTTCCTTTAAAAAAATTAATTGTCATTAAAGCATTAGAAATGAAATTTTGCATGTGTGCATAACGTTAAATTTACATAGTGTTTCTTGTTCCATGCTCAATTGTAAGTCCATATAAAAATTTATTTTGTCTTGATGGTTTTCAATGTTGGCCAAGGACTTTGGGCTGAAATGTAAAACTTGGACACTGTATTCGAGTTTAACACCCCTTCTGTAGAATATCTCAAGAATTTAAGCAAATCCATTTTGAAAGGTTTAGATTTTCTTGATGGTTACTGTATCCAAATATGGACTGTGCATCTGGCTCTCTGATATCCCCCCTCCCTGATTAGACTTGTTGGTTGAATAGTTTGAATCAATCTTCTGTTTACCGCAATCTTCATGTAGAAAAAGTAAAAGCAGTACAAGCCTCAGTAGAGCAAACTGTATATTAATCACAATAATACTGTCAAACACATTGCATTCTTTTGTTGGTGGCTCTGCTATATAACCTTCAAGCGCAGAAACTGTTTGAGGGTGTTTTACAATTGTCCAAAATGGAGAGGGGCCCAAAAACCAACATGCCCTGTTATGCTGCCCGTGAATATTAAATTGTGTCCGAGGCCTAATATGTAGTTACCTCTGTGTGACACATGCAAGCAAGGGGTCATGAGTAGATCACGTATTATCAATGCAGAGACTGAGACCAAGGAGAGCGCATACATCAGCCACAGTTGGGCTTCTGTTCAGTAATTTGCCATCAAAAACTGTTTAACAGTCACAGTGAAATCTTATCTCATAATTTCTGACATGCGACACTCATTACATTATAGGAAGGGGACAAAAAGCTGCTGTAAGTTCATACTCTGACCCGTTTACAGACAACAAAAATGCAATTAGAGTCCGGGCTTTTCTCTCACTAAGGAAAATACTTTTTTATTGAGAAAAATAAATTATGAACTATAAACTTTCGACTGAATTTAAATGTCAGTTTTTTTTTGTTTTTTTTTTGGAGGGGGTCCAAATTAATCATCTCTGCACCTAATTTGCCTGAGTTTTTCTTTCCGATTCGCTGTAAACTTCCTGACTCTGTCCAAACAGCTGAGGAAGGTGGCGTTTTTCTGCAGCATGTCTGCTGAGGTGCGCAGCCTCCTGTGAACCTCTTGTGTGAGTAAACACACGACCCAGGTTTGGGAAATTTCTGATCTGCTGCAACCATGTCCCCCACTGTTGCTGTGATTGATTTTTACTGGCTGCATAGACTCAAGTCCACTGCGTATACTGTAGGATGGCGTGTTTTTATGACGTTCCATGCTGTGATGACTGATGCTCACTGAAATGCGTAGGCCTTCTTTGTGATGAGGCAATATTCCGCCTTTATCACCTATTTCTGGGAAGCTTTATGAGTCAATTATCTTTCTCTACATAGCATTTCAGAGCACTTAAAGATTCAAGTGACATGCTGTATTAACCGTCCTCCTTGTCACTCGCCGTTACACTTTACTACTTTGCAAACAAGCCCCACAAACTCTGCTCCTCAGATTTTTCCTACTCTTAGACAATGAAATGTCATGTAAGTCCACTTGTCTTAACTCTCAAGTTTGACTTTGGCTGCGGTCCTTCTTTTTGACTGACAGATGAGCGAACCATACAGCTCCATCAAAAAGTGCAACCTGACAGTCTGATTTGACAGGCCTCTTCAGACCAAATACACTCCTTGTTCCTGGCACTACATCAACTTGACAAGAGGGAAAGTGATAAAAAAATTGATTTGACCATGAATACTCTGATATAAATTACACTATTTAGGAATAGAAAAAGCATCCAGTTTGCTTTTGCATTTTACAGAATAGTTGTGACCATGAAATACTGTATTAAACATTGAAAATTAGCCTGACAGGATTAAAAATTTTATTTCCAGATCAGCCATGATGTTGCATTGTTCCTCAATGTGAAGGATATCTCATTGTGGTTTTTTTTTCTCCCCCCTACCATTCACTTACATTTCTTGTATCTCTCCAACAAAATTCTTAGTTACTATCGTTCTGATTAACTTCATTTTTATTGTAGAAAGAAATAAACCAACATCAGGGCTTCATTCTACAATTGTTGGCATGGAATTACACAAGGGATTCGGTTTATGAGACACTCGAAATAAGTAAATGAATGTAACAGATTTGTATTAGTCTGACCAACTGTCCTTTTTTTAAAATGCATGTAAACCTGTTAATCTTGCTGAAAATGGAAGGTGTTCAAAACCGGACTAAAACACCCAGATAATGCAATTGGAGCTCAAATGAAACCTATACGTATATGTTTAAATTTATTTATTTATTTTTTAACAGGCTTTGTACATTCTAAGACTCTACATTTTATTTTTGCTGACAGTTAAATGTGTCAGAAATGAACAAAAAAATGGTGGTCCATTCATCTTTTTTCAGCCTCCTTCATGTAAAGGATTTCCCTGATAGAATCAGTGTTTTTTTTTTTTTGTTTGTTTTTTTTTTAACTTCAGCGTCATCTGGAAAAATTCAGCATCCAAGTAATTTAAAGCCGACGGCTGTGTGGAAAATTTAAGTTATTACTTTTGTATGATCTCCCCTACAGAGGTAGAAGTGGTATAATAAATTGAATGTGTTGTGATATTGAGAATTCTTGTGTTCATTGAAACTGTAACCACAGTCAGCCTTTTAACTTTTTTAAGGATCACCAGTATATCAGGAGGATTGTGTGGCTGGGGTTGACATAACAAATAAAAAAAATATTTAAACAAATTTGTTAAAACACAAAACTTGACTATACACTTGTTGTTCTTCACAACCATAAAGAATAGATGTGAAGTTCATCCTCTCATTGGTGACATGAGAACTGTATGGAATATACAACTTAAATGGACACATCAAACTTAAAGCCCATAGATAAACATAACCCTTTGATAACTACTAATTTACATCTTTTACTCAATAATTCATCAATCTGAGATGTTTTGGGCCATTAGCATGGTGCCACATGAAGCTGCGATCTCTTCACTAAATATCCTTGTAGTTGTGCTGTCATCGCTCGGGTGTGTAAATCTTCATCATTGTGATATGCCTACGTTCTGCCCCCCCACCCCCCCATTTAGCTAATAAAACGCATAAGCCTAAATGATTCATGGCAACAATTTACATAATTTATAATTAAATCACAACCCGATGGCTTGGAATTTATTAACAGTGAGTGCATGTGCTGCGATTTGTGATTTTACTAATTAATATTTTCAGTTATCATTGGCACATTGCTCACTCGACTCGGGTCTGGTTATGGGGCAGGAATAATGCATTGCAACAACAAATTATGTGTGCATTTAAGTTGTGATGGCCACAATATGCATTTGCCTTAAGAACTTAATAGAATCCGTTATCGGAGTTGTCACATGTTCTGGCTAATCATTCTGAACACTGTAAAGATTAGGGCTAACGCATTTTCATCCTCTAGCTCCAGAATGATGCTGCAGGGTGTCTTTAATTATGTTGTACATTTTTTCCCACAGTCCTCAATACTGTATGCCACACATTTTCAGTTATACACTTCATCCTGTACACAATTCAGATTTGAAAACATGACAGACTTAACTTTTTTTTTTTTTTTTTTTTTCTTGCTAATCCGATAGTAATGATGAAATGTAATGTTTGGTCACCTCCACTGAGTTGATCAGTAAACTTACAGAAAAGCAAACTGATAACATGGAAAAGGGGAAGAGGACCCAAGAGAGAAGATGGGAACACTTCCAGCCCTAAAAGTATGTTGTAGGTTTTGGGAAGAACCAACATCAGCAGAATCGTGTTCAAGTCCCAAGACTGAATTTGCCTGGGAGGAAAAGAGAAAATTCCTTGATCCAGATTTTGATTGACATCAAAATACTGTAAGACTACTTAAAAGTTGTATCATTCTACACCTCTTTTTAAAAAAAAAAAAAAAAAAAAAAGGTTCATGTAAATCTTTCCATATTTTTTTCATTATACAAAAAACAATTTCCACAAAGAATGTTTAGGTTTTCTTACTAGTCAGGAGGTCCTTCGAAGAGTGAAGATCTTGTCATTTTAATGGCTGTTTTGCACAAATCTGGATCTGTTTATGACTGACTGGGGTTTTCCCTTTCTGTGGTTCATGTCTTCAAATTTTCGGAATGCATTTGTGTAAAAAGTGTGTACATTGGGGCTGTTTTTAAAGTTAGCACACTAATGCAAATTCCTTTTGAGAGCGGCGCATGCTTGCAATAATTTCAGAAAGTAATGGGAAGTATTTTGCACATTTGAAGTAGAAACGGGGGTCCGATGCATGGCTTGTTGAGCTTCATAGCTCTGCAAGATGGTTTTCTGGAGAAGATTGAGATGGTTTACAAAATAAGTTCTCTAAATGATGCAGGAAAAGGCGATTTTTAAACTGGCCACGTTCGAGGAATGGAAAATAACTAATTTACAGTGACACGCAGCTTACAAGCCTAATAATCCACCTCACACTGACAACTGGTGATGTTAAGAAATAAACTTGGGATTAATTATCTGTAATAACTATATGGGCCTACATAGCGATTAGTATAATGATGAATATCTTACTAAAAATATGATGGATGAAAAAACTATTCTGTGAGCAATGTGGAATGAAGTGCAAGTAAACTCAGGACAATCATGCATCATATGTTTTAAATTATATATGATATCAATAAACTACTTTTTTTTTTTTTTTTTCTCGTCTCACAGCAATCACACTGTGCCACGAGCTTCTTTTACCCCTCTCTCATGAGCTTTTTGTATTCTTAGTTCAGACAGTTAATTCAGAACGTAACATCCACTCTCTCAAGCATTGGACAAACAAAGGGGTCCTCTTCACTAATGGTCCCTGAGGCCTCACCACTATCTATTGATCTGTCACCCAATTTCTCCGTGACTTATGCCCTGCTTAATTCCCATTACTGTGCACATTGAAGCCTTATCAGATAGAACAATAGGCTTGTTGTCACTGAGGGCAAAAATATGAGCAGGCCTGTGACAGTGTGAGTGCAAACTCATGACTTCAACTCTGTGAGCCCTTTTGGTGACCTCTACGTTCATGTAGTCCAAGTTTTAAGCCTAGCATCAGGGTAATAAACAGTCTGGACCATTTGCAGATGAATCGGAAAATTGGATCTAGCATGTTTCATAAAAAAAAAAAAAAATCCCCCAAAAATGGAGGGTTGGCTTTTTAGCTATAAAACCGTCGCTGTAAGTCTGTGGCAATGATGATTCTCTTTCCCTGTACGCCCTCTCCTCAGCTTTTCTACTGGCTTGCTGCTATCTCCGCCTTTTAATTATTAGTTTCTCTGCTCTTTTAGACAAAGAGTAATAAAGCTGTAAATTGTGTTTTGGGCAGAAGGTATGGACGTTCTGTCTCTGAACCGCTGTTGAAAGTGCCATAAACCACCCACAAAGTCAAAGATAAGGATTTACAGTTATTTAACATCATCCATGTGCTCTAAATCACACTGATACAAGAATTAACTGATGGCTATAGGTTCTTCGTCCTCTAGCCATTGATTTACCCCCCCCCCCCTAAACAACTAATGCCCTGAACAGTGTTTTGTTGTGTGACTGGACAGCAGAGTCTTCACTGCGTTAGTTTATGAAACAGCTGTGCCACTTTTTCATGTGTAATGTTCACATGAAAGTAGAAATAGTGCATCTACATTTGCAACAACAAGTCAAGGATGTGGCCAAGCAGAGGTAAATTAGTTTAAATTCAAGCCATTGTTTCACATTAAGGACAGTTAAATCTTTATGCTGTTTTTAACTGTGCTTAGAGTGCTCTTATTTTCCTACTAGATAAAAGAATAGCCTTTGTCTCCTTAACCCATCTAGACTAAACACATGACTTGATTTACTGGAAGATGTCAGTCTACAACTATCATTGGTATTAATGTCAAATGCAGCAAATTACTTTCTTGGTAAAGCAGTCATTGTTTCACCAAAACCAGAGTGCATGTCCCTCTTAGCGCATAATGGCCCAGTTTGAACAAAGATGTGTTTAGCTTTGCGGAAGTTAGTCAGTCATTTCAGCATGAAAACACTTATGTCAGTGCCTCCAAGATGGCAAAGCTGCTGCCGTTCAAATTTAATGATTCAGTGGCTGTTTGGCTTAAAGTTCATGACCCTGAAGCTATGATAAATGTCAAACACAACAATATCCCGCTAACTAGAGATGCCACTGCCAACCAATCATCTTGTTATTGACTGGAAATGCCATAATGTGACTCTAAATGCTGCGTTAAAGTGTACTTATCTGTGTAACCATGTGGGCCAGTTGTTCAGTCAGCTTCAGTCATGTTCATTTTGCTTGGAGCATTGAACGTTTCTACTCAAGATCACACGACGACTGTCAGGGTAGATCTACGTGTCAATATATATATTGTTCTAAGCCATGAAAAAACTCAGTTCTCAGCAGCAGTTCTCCATTAAATTAGTTGTTGCTTGTATATAATTAAAAGAACTACTCTCAAACAAGAAAATGTATCCTTTTTTTTTTTGTATTGCTGCACACACACCAGAGAAGCTCAAACGTGTCCCAAATTTTTAGGCATTTCAAACTAGAGGTTACTCATTGCCATTATTATAAAAACTGGTGATATTTTGAACAAGACATGGTGATCCTACATGGGTCTAATGACAGAGCGTGTAATGTGATGTTCAGATTGTAAAGCCCCTTGAGGAGAATTCTTGACTTATGAAAATGAGATATAAAAATAAAATTGACTTGACCTGAAATTGGTAATTATGCTTTTTGTTTTTCTTGCATGCCTTGCCAGGTTTGCATTAGTTTTTGATGGCAACAGTTTATCTATTACATCTTAATATTTCTTATCTTTTGCTTCATTGCATTTATTATTGTGTTCTTACTTTATGTCAAGTTTCTTAAATTGGAGCCCCTGACTGCATTTATTTTTTTTTTTTGCAATTTATTCTTTGAAACAATGTCCAGTTACTGCAAGAAGTACTTTTTTAAAACACTGGGACCTAAATTAACTAACTTCTCCATATTCAAAAGCAGCAACCTAAATAATTTGGCTATTCTGTATAGGTGTGGTTTAATCATATGTGACTGTTTGGAATCAAGAGGACATTCAAATTAATTTCCAAACACAATGAAAGTATGCCGACACATAAAAATGTTTAACATGAATAGAAAATAAATATGGATAACAACTTTTCAAGGCCATGAAAACAGTTCGTATTAAAAAGCTTTGACATCATACTCTTTATCAACCCAGTCGCCAGAGAGGAACGTCTCCAGTTAACGTTTCTGCGTACCAAAAATACGTACACTGTCAACATTTCTCAGCCAAAAATACGTATGATAGTAACGTTGACCCTGACAGC
>JAVQJG010006155.1:0-16703 GCA_036024015.1 Craterocephalus amniculus | reverse complement strand
TGATCCACCACCAAGCCGGTTACCCAGCCTTTTATCGTGCTCTTTTAATGACTCTTAACGGACATTCTAGGACTTTTTAATTGTTTTGTTTTTTTATTATTTTTATGATTTTTAGCTTTTTAATAAAGCTTTTATTGGACGTTTTAATACTGCCCTCCTGTCTACATCCTTCCAGCAGCGCCCGGTATCTTTAGCTGACCTCTCGGCCCGCGACAGTTGGAAATGACCACATGGCTGTGAGGTCACATGGACTTCAGTCACAGCTTGATGTCAAACCAGTTGAAATAAATGAAACAGAAATTTTATGACCTTTGTCATGTGAACAAGGACCTTGAATCTTTGAATCTTGTGACCTGTATTGTTGGAAATAATCAGCATAAAGATAAAAAAGGAATTCAACTGAACCAGTTTTGTGTTTAACATCAGAGCATCATGAGGTCATCACACACATGAAACAAGCAAATCTTTACTCAGTGTGTTGACAGAGAAAGGAATAGATGGTATTATGGAGTCACTAAAATGAATGTCTTCTTCCATTTCTTGTTCATAATATACATTACTTTTGTTTGTGTCCATTATTTCTGAAAAGCATGAAACAGACATCCTCTCAAACAGCTGCTTAACAGCATAATCATTGTGTTAAGTCTCATTATGCAACAGTTTGAGAGCCATATTCTTCATCCAGAAGCACTATAGTGGAAAGCAGGATATCATCAGAGTCGGATTCAATTATGGACATCAAAAATTACCACTGGCTTTGTTTACTCTGTTTTGTTGATGTAAGTGGACACAACTGAATGTTGGTATGTAGTCATGTTAGATCCTCTGTGTTCGTTTCTAGTCCTTCTGTAAATTTCACGAACCTTCTTCCAAAAGTACTGTCCATAAAAGACATACAGCAAAGGGTTCAGCGTGCTGTTAAGAAATCCCAGATACACTGAAACCTGTCCTCCTATTTCAAGAGTGTGAATCCACAGTTTTCCATCCAGCACTTTAATATCACACAGTGTGTCGAGCAAGGTAAATACTTGGAAAGGACCCCAAAACAGTAAAAACAGTATTGTGACAGCACATAATAGCGAGATGGTCTTTGTGTCATTGATGCCATGCAAATTTCTGTTCAGCCTCCTCTGATCCAGAGCCTTGATTACATTGTAACTGCTGAAGGAAATAACCATAACAGGGATCACATAACCTAGGATGTTCAACAGAATCTGATGGGAAAGTTTCCAGTAGCTGCCTGGTGGGTAATCCATAACACAGCTTGTTAATTCATGCTCCTTAAAAAATTTCTCCTTTCTGTGAACAAAAGTTGTCATGCTCAGCAAAAACCCCAGTATCCAAAGAGTAAAGCAGATTACCTTGGCATATAATGTCCGTCTTAGCCACCTGGCCTTTATGGTCAACACAAGGGCAAAATAACGGTCAATGCTGATCATAACCATAGTGTAGATGCTCGTGTAGAAATTGACGACGATGATGGAGTTGACGATTTTGCATAGCGCATCTCCGTATTGCCAGTTAAACCCATTGCGGATGTACATGGCCCAGAAAGGGAGGCCACACAGAAGAATGAAGTCAGCCAGAGCCAAGTTTCCCAGGTAGACCTCTGCTACAGTCAGCTCCTTGTGAGCGGCAAAAACAGCCAGGACAAAGCCATTAAAAAGAAGACCCAGCACAAATATGGTGAATAAGTAAGGAGGAATAATGGTTTGGACAAGGTCCCACTCAGCTGGGAAAGAGGAGTTTGATGAGTTGAAAGGAGACATGCTGTTGTTTTCAGACCAGAGTGTTGCTGCGGTTACTGACTCCATGGCCTAAAAAACAAAGTTATGCACAACTCATCAGTATAATCTTATTTTCAGGTTTAAAACTAAATTTCAACACAGTATATTTTAATGTATTTACATATAAAATGGACTTGTGCAGCAAATTGTTGTAGAAATACATCACAATATGAATTTTGCCCAAAAAAGGAGCTAAAATTATGTTCATTTTAAATTTGAATTAATTCAACTTTATAAATTAATAGAAAAATGTACATCTTTTCTAATGTGCCACAGTAAATATGTTGCTTTATACTGTTCACATGCAGCTATAAATCACTGTTTGCCTTAAATAACTGAACAGTTCACCTGTTTCACTCAAAGTGACAATTGACAATTCCTTACCTTATCAGACATAAAAATCTTCCTACTTTGTCCAACTTCTGGGAAAAATATGAGAAATGTGAAACGAGACTCTGATTAGTTCATGGAGCTTCTGGTGAAAGTGTGAAGTGTAGGAAAGCTCTCCTGTGAGTGGATTTGTATACAGAGTTGCATTCTTCCCCACCCTTCGCCAAGGAGTTTAATAAATCAGATAGTTTGGGAAAATGTCAAACATTCACTCTGTGCATTCAAAACATGCCACAGAGACAAAATTGTCTTGGAATAATTACCTAAATACATGCCAAGTTCTGAATTATGGCAGACTATTGATAAACTGATGATTAATCATACAGACATGTTTTAAAGGAAGTTATATCATACTTGATGAAGGAGTAAATTAAAAAAGATGACATAGCCTCCGTAATACTGATGTACAATGCTTTAATGCAAGCACCACCATCTTCAAATCTGAAAAAAGAACCACACTGTACAGAATACATTTTATGTAAATCAACTATTTGATGGTTTAACTGAATATAACAAATAACAAGTTAATGACGTTGGAATAGCAAAGCATAAAGGGAAATTCAGACAAATCCAGTGAAGTAACTTTTAATGTTCAATGATACTTAATGTATTTGACTGCTGTACTTAAAGTACGGTAAGTAAATATGCTTTGTTACTGTCTACCTCTGAGTACAGGCAGATTATCAAAGTTAGAAGGGAACCAGCTTTGTAACTTTAAAAAAACATGATTAAACATGAGTTTTTAATTAACCTAAAAATTATTTTCATTTAAGACGCCTAGTTTGGTCAACATCTCTTTGTTGAAAATTAAATTTAAGCCTAAATGTTCTTATTAACATGATGTATGGTTTTCATACCATTTTTTGCTGCATGTTTATTTCCCATTTCCAAGTTGCGTAGTTAATGCAGGACATAAAAAGAATAAGAGTTCTAAAGTTTCTCTGCAGGCCGCAGTACACAAGCAGACCTTTTTCCCTCTCTCACGTCTCTGAAATAATGCTTGCAAATGCGAGTCTGAACACACGAGGTCAGTCAAGCAACTCATCCCAGCATCTTAAAAAAACAACTCTGGATCATGAAACAGGAAGTTATCCTTTACAAAAATAGAAATAAGACAAAAAACAAAAGGCTGTTGAAACTTTCGTGTGTAAAAGCAACTGCCAAGCAAGTCGAATTTCCAAAAAACATGTTGGATGAGTATTATTTGTCCACCTTCGAGACTGCCTTTGTCAAATAGAAACCATCTTATCTTATCAGTTTTTCTGAGTTCTCTCTCAACATGTTGTAGCTTGTGTGTTTACTTTACAGTAGAGAACAAAGTGTTGATTTAGGGGAAAGAGGTGTTTTGTTTTTCTTATCCTAAACAGATAGACGGGAAGTTTTTTCATCTGTTTGGCAGTTTCAGGTCAGGTCTATTTTCCATTTGTAATCAACATTTTAAATCTATTTATTTATTATTCACTGAAATACCTGCATGAATTTGATTTTTCTTTACATTTTTAATACTAACTGATAATTTGAAACAAAAAAGTTTGGGGCCGCTGTACCTACCGAGGCTACATATCCTCGGTCCAAGCAGCCCATGATTAAGTCCTGGCCTTGCACCCTTTGCTGCATCTCATTTCCCGCTGTCTCTGACGCCCCCCCCTTCAGCTGCTGTCATAAAAAAAGGAAACAAGGGCCAAAAAAAAAAAAAACCCAGCACAAAAAGCCAGTTGGACATCATTAATCTGGACAGCTACCTGCATTCATTTCATTTATATTTGATGGGAAATTATATTTTATGATTCACTTTGTATTTGATATAGAAATTTGATAAAATTGCTGATGCACTTGAGCATATTTAATCAACTTTTTTATATTCTGCCCACTTTATTAGCTGGTGAATAAATGTTGGGTAGTGGTCAATCTGGTTGTATGGCTTCCATCAGTCTGCAAGAAAGCAGCTAAGGCTACTCTGTGTTCTATGACGCTCATGACAGTACAATTACAAAAAGACTAAACAAACAAGTAAAGACATAAGATTACTTTATTGTCATCATCATGTGCATAAAATATGCTCACAAGAGAATGAGATGTTATTATTAACCAGTTGTGCAGTGCAAAAAGCAAGAATAAGGGTCATGGGGTGTATTTAGGGAGGGAAAGCATGTTGATCAGTCTGGCAGCTGCTGGGAAAAAGCCATTTTGGCTTTTTCTGGTCGTCCTGCAACTGATACTTCAGTATATTGTCCCAGATGATAACAGGAATAAGATGTGGTAAGAGGGGGGATAGGGCTCCATAATAACGGAAGTGGATGCAAGATTAGGACAGACAAAACATAGCAATCGTCAGGTAACACTGATACCAGTACTTTGTCGGACGCTTCTTGAGACAATTAGAGCACTTCAGTGTGGATAAAAAGCATGTTTTCAGTTCGAGTTCAAGTTCAAGTTCAAGTTCACTTTATCTATAAAGCACACTGACAACAACCCTTTGGAGCCCGAGGTGCTGTACATTTAAAAAATATGCAAGTAACAAATAAGAAGTAATAAAATTTTAAAGGTATTAGGAAAAAGTGGGAAAAAAGCATGATATAAAAGATACTAACATGGGGGTAGACACGAAGGGGAGGGGAATCAGTGTGAGTGGAAGGCCTGAGAGAAGAGAAAGATTTTGAGCAATGTATTAAAAGCAGGGAGTGACCCAGCAGCCCTGATGCCCAGTGGGAGAGCGTTCCACAGTTGTGGGGTGGCAAACCGAAAAAGCTGTTCGCCCTTAGATTCGCATTTAAACAGGGGGTCGTCCAGGAGATGTGAGGAGGAAGATATCAGAGATCTGGGAGGAGTATAACTGGAGAGAAGTTCTGACAGGGCTAACTTAGACACGGGGGCAGTTTCCAGATACTTATCATTAGCTGCCTGCCTGTCTAAATACCGGAGCTATCTTGAACATTCCTATCTCCATCACTCACATGTATGAAAGGAAAGGTGAAAACAGACCCCACGTTAAAAAAAAAGTGAAATTCTCCTTTAATGAAACCAAAAGCTAGTCGTCTGATTACAGTGCACTGTTTTTACCAACACTACTATTAACACTGAGATGGGCTTGTTAGAACAACTCCTCTGCATACCACAGAATTTTACAATCAAGCATGAAGCCATATGACGGCTTAAAGTTGGCAGTCATCTACTGTAACTGGAATATGCACGCTGCACAGACAGGAAGGATGAATTATAAACAAAAATCCAGGTGTTGCTGTGGTTCGTCAACAATTCATCACACCATGAATATACAAAGCATACATTTTTCCTCTTAACTCCTCATGAGTCGTAGGCAGCTGCTTAATGTTGCATTCCTGCTGCATCAAGAAAATGTGTAGAGAAAAAGAGGACTGGAGAATTTTATTTTGACATGGATTGATATTTAACACCCACCAGATTGCTGCTGGTTGACATGGTTACCATGCTATGACTTAAACAAAGAAGGAATAGTCCACTGTCAGTATCTGTTGGATCTGAAAGGAAAAGCACTTTAAACGGATGATGTTTTATTCATATGACTGAACATTTACTTCAAGCACCAGAATAATACACAAAATAGTTCACAGAGTTAAAAGCATGACAGGATCCTTCTTAAATACGGATAAAATAAAAATAAACTTGTGAAATTAACCCAAACATGTGAAATGAAGCCAAATGCCTATTTTTGGCTGAAATTTAAGAAAACCTGAGGATCTTTGTCTGCTTGAATGTTTTTTGTTCCACAGCAATTTTCTAGCCCGGCATGTGTGGTAAAATGTAGTTTGCTATTAGTCATGGCGGGCCTCCATTATGAGGGCTTTCAAGGGTGTATTCTTGCCCACAATGAGTAAACAGTGGACCATGGTTGTATGGAAAGAAATGTCTGTGACAACTGATGTCTATGAAGACCACAGAAAGCAAAGTGTTTGTGTGTCACCACTGGAAAATCTTTGTGAGAAATCTGTTTTAACTTACAGAATGTTAGTCAGAAAGGCCAAAAACACTTGGCAAGAATCTTTTTTTAACTCCACCATGTGCAAGTCTTTGTGTTCAAGGTTTAAATCAATTCTAAAAATTCAAACCATTGAAGTGAAACATTGAACCATTCAAACCACCGTTTTAACACCATTACATATACTGATCACGTTATGAAATATTATATTATAGTACATGAATTTTGTATTTACATGTATGAACAACAACTGGTCATATTTACATAATACCTTATTTACATTTTACACATTTTTGTAACATAACTCCAACAACATTGTCACAACCATTTTCAACAGAAAAACAGAGTTATACAAATAAACTTGAACATTACATGTTTTTATGATGCAAAATAATACTTTGCTGGTAATATTATGACAAAATGAACATTTATTGGATACAAATACTATTGGTCATCATTTCAATATTTTTCTTCGGATAAATTCAGAGCAAGTTGATAAAATGTCTCCCCATTACTGCCATCTTTCCCTCAGTCATTTCAAGATATTTTGCAGATGCTTTATACCAAAGTCTTAAGTGTAGAAGACAGGTTTGAGCGAGTAGATTCAGCGGTTTTTGTTCTTCTAATGTTAAACTGCTTCTTGAGTTCCTGGACCTTCTTCCTGAAGTTCTTCCCCACAATAACGTACAGGATGGGGTTGAGAACACTGTTGAAGAAGCCAAAGTAGGTGAAGATCTGGTTGCAGATCTCTAAGGCGGATTCGATGTTACATCCCTTGAGGACTTTCAGTCTTGCGAGCAGATCCAAAATGGTGACCAGATGGAATGGCACCCAGCAGATGAGGAAGACCAGGAGAACCACAAGCACCAAAGTAGTGGCCTTATTTTCAGTTTTCTCAGCATTGAACCTCTCCATTGTCCGGGTATTCAACGCCTGAACAATCTTCAAAGTGCAAAATGAGATAATTGAAATGGGAACGATGAAGCTCAGAATAATCAGCATCCCGTCGTAGATGAGTTCTACCGTGAGATTTGGATAGTCAAGATAACATGCATGAACATCATATTTAGAGATATAATTCACATTCCGAAAGATGAACGTGGGTAAACTTAGCAGCAAGCCGAAAGCCCATGTCAGCAGACAACCTAATTTGGCATACTTTGGCCGGCGCGTTCTTCCATGTGACAAAGTATGCACCAGTGCCACGTAGCGATCCATGCTAACTAAAACAAGGAAGTAAATGCTGCAGTAGATATTTATTTTAATGCCCACATTGACAACTTTGCACATGAATTGGCCGAAAGGCCAGTTGTATTCATTATAAATGTTGACAGCCCAAAAGGGCAAACAGGAAACCAGAATAAGATCTGCAGCAGCCAGGTTGCTCAGGAAAATTTCAGCCACAGTGCAGGGCTTTTTGTGGAGACAGAAGACCAGCAGGACAAAGAGGTTGAACATGATGCCCAGCACACTGATGATCAGGATATACACCGGCTGGCTGGTGTAGATCCATTCCCAGGCCTCTGTATGTGGACAAACGGTGCCATTGGTGTTGTTTAGGTCTTCAAACAACTTTGTGACCGTTACGACTGGAATGCTGAGTAGAAATAGGAAGCATTAGGTACACAAAACATGTAAATATCAGCTTTAATACATGAATAACGTTAACAGTTTGACATTTTTATGAAACAAACCCTTGATGCTTAAGAGAGACAGATGAGATGATAAACTACTTTTATGTCATGTCAATATTCAGGTAGTAGCCTAATAAGTGACTGTGTGCTCCTTTTGCATATTTCCCAAACAAACAAATGAGTCATGACACATTACTTTAATTCCACATGTGATAACGGCAGAACTGTCCAAGCGTTTCTGTCCTGAATCTGCTCCCCTGAATTCCAAAGGAACTGGACAAACCTTTTGATTATAAGGTTTAGCCATGTGATTTGTTGTGGGACTGTTTTGACAGAACCTCTGCCCACTGTGGAAATGATTATTATGGTCATCCCATAATTTGTCCCACAGGAAAGGTTTCCACAGGAGCAAAGCTGTACCTACTCATTACTGCAGATTTCTTCAGTTTGTGAGCCTTTTTAGTTCACTAAGATGACTTAGAAAAAGCTTCTATGAAAATGTTATTGAGTATCTTAGAGATTTTTAGGTCCAAAACACAATCACAATTATGAAAACAAAGCCTCTGAAGCCACACCCTCTATGTAAATCTAATTCAGATGCAAGCCTCCAGTAATCCTTTTATGTGAGTCATTCATAACACTAATTCGAATTATCCACTAATGAACGACAAGGATTCCCTTGAGTTTATGAGCATGAGTGTGGGATAAATGATATATTTTCTTTTTATTGTTCTACCATCATATGAACACACTCCTGAGTGCGTCTAAGTTACAGTTTTAGAAAAAATATCACATTCAAAAAATCAAAATAGTCAAAGGTTTGTTCCTTTTGCTGAATGGAGAAAGGGGTACTTTCAACACAGTGAGCAAAAACTATCATAAATAGTAAAAAAGTTCCTGCTGCAACATGTGCTTTCTCATAATACTTTGTTTGACCATAAGCAAAATAATGTCCTTTAGCATATCTTTCAATAACTAGTCAATATTGAGCTAACGTGACTTTTTTATAAATGTAAACTTCATATGTTCTGCATATAAATTCATACCAAAGATCCTGATAAATTAAAATATTATTCGTCTTTACGTTGGACTACATTTCTTTTCAGACAGGTAACACATGTCTCCACATGGTTGCTGACAAACTGAACAACATTACTCTACTTTGAATTTCTATTCTTTAAAAAGAATTAGTATATATCACAGCTTACATAAAATCATCCAAAGCATGATGTGTGTACATACCTTGTAGGCTGGAAAGTCATTTTTCCCTTGAGTGTATCCAGATGTGAATGGCCAGGGGTTCTGCTTCACTGTAACTCTATAAACTGTCTCACTCTACTGCTCCCCCTGTCTCTGACTCACAAGTCTGTTTACAGTGATGTCAGCCACAAGGCAAGGCAAAATTACACTTAAGGACCAATGCTCCCTTAATATCTCTCCTATTTGTCCCTTGTCCTCATTATTCAGTAGTAAAATGACACCAAACAAGTTTTTGGGTTTCAGATATGGCAGTTCATGTTTAAAGGTTAAATGCTTTACAGCTGGATAAAGATTTCAGGAACTGTAAATATGTTCAGGCACACACTATCATTCCAGCTGTTAAAATATTTAAAGCTTTGCTCCTACATAATACATGTTGATTTGTATCTTTTTTGCTGGCTATAGAATTTCAAATGATTTTTAAAGTGATGGTTTTTAAAGAGAGTACTTAATGTACCTTTCTGAAAAGTTTCAGATTTATACTGCATAGGAGCTATAAACCAAAGCATGTTGGCTAATCAGTCTTTAAATGGTGAAGCAGCTGGTTGGACTATGATGAAATATCCATCCATAAATGATAGGGAAGTGATTCAAGTCATATGACAAAAACATTGTCGATCAGCAAATAACGCTCCAAGTTCAGGTTTTGAGAAACCTGCTTTGAAAGCTATGAGCCCATTAAATTTCCATTACCGTTTGTTGTCTCTCATAACTGGGCTTTTCGCAGGCAAAACTGCACCTTTTATTGATAAACGAAATACAAAATCCATCTTCTCCCTGTTATCATTTGTGTACAGTCACATAAATGAAAACTCGGGGAATCTCTACTTGTATCTCTTGGCCCTGTTGTTAACAAAAAGAGGCACATTTTGGACTTATGAGAAGTTGAAAGGGGTTGATTTTAACTTAACTCTCCTGTTAAGTTGTGGGTCAAATTGACCTGTTTTGATTTTTAGAAATTCATAAAAAATAGTTAAAAACATTTTCTTGGTAATAAACTTGTCAAACGTCAAAACACCTGCATCTGTTCCCATGAGTAAGCTTCACTTTCAGTTAGTGGACAATTATCAGGGTAGGGGCGAAATATGTAAAATGGGTCCTACCAACATCACTTTGGACCTACATGTTGCATACTTGTATACATGTTTTTTCAAAATAAGCAGCAGAAGTAAAGAAATGATAGCTATGAAGGCTCTGCATCTAATCTTTGATGAGTGAAATAGATGAGGATGTGGCTAAAGATGAAGACCATCCTGAAATACATAGAGTTGAATAGCTTTGCTTGCTGTCACAAAACTGACCGTCACAATAACAATGAAGATATTCTTCTGCCCTCCATGTTCATATGGCTTATCTTTTGTTTTGTTTTGATTTTTGTTAATTTCTAATTAATAAAACAGTGGTTAAATAAAGTTTACTCTAAAAAGAATTCTCATATCTCATTGGGACGCTGAACAGAAGAGGTGTATCATATTAATTTAACAACAAAACTTCATTTAAAAAATATATAAATATAAAATAAAATTTCCAAAAAAACATGTATGACATATATCTATGACACATTTTTTATCTGTAAGTATTTCCTGTGTACATCAACAAATTTTGAACATGAATTTCTTTTAAAAAACGAATTATACTCATTCAACCTTGATCTGTGATAGGTAAAGAACACCAATACAATAAATATTGATTGAAGGGGATATTAATAGAGTTAGTAATGACATATGAATTATGTTTACTGGAATGTTTTTGGTTTCTGACATTTTTGGAAAGCAATAGAGGCCCTGGGTCAAATTGACCCGGTAACATTATTAATGTTCCTAAGAAATGAACATAACACAAGGGTTAAGGATTTATTTGCTAAACCACAGCCACATGTTAAGACCTTACGTCTTCAAATTAATTTAAAATGATGGGCTTATCCTTTTCAGAATGGTGTACTGAGAGGTAGGATTGGTAATACTAAATACTCTCCCCAGTCCAGTTGTCAATTTATATATCGATTATTAACCCAATTTTCTCTTAGGAAATGGACATACCATACAAGTGAAAATCCTAATTTCCAACCAGATCTAATATTCTGGAAGTCTCTCATTGTAAGTTTTCAAACGGCATGGTGAGATTCTTTCACCCTCTCCCCATCCATTACTTTCCGTGTCTGTACAGTAACCTATGGCAACAGATTTTAGTCAGCATCAAAAATGAAGGGGAGGGAGAACAAATATGGACCAGAGCCAAAAGCTTCAATTATGCACTTCTTTGTTAGAATGGAAACTAAAAACCAGTTCATCAGGGATGTATTTTACGTTAATGCGCAACATTTCTGGGAATGTTTTGTCACCGGTTACAGTTTTGGATCATCAGTCTACACTTACTCAAAGTAAAACCACCTGTTGACATTGTGTAACAGAAAAACTGACTTTTAGCCTGATATGTGGGCTGCTAATCCAAACAACTTCACAAGCAATAAACAGTTTTTGTGAGTACGTGTGTGTGTGCGTATCACTATAACAAACAAAAATGTCCAGAGTTAGTCTCATATTCATATGATAGTTCTCAACAAATAACATTAAAACCATTAACAAAGTTATAAATATTTATGTGAGAACACTGGAAAAACTGAACATAAGATCTGAATCCACATCCAAATGCAACTCACTACATTTTGTAATTGTGGATTTTACAGAAAAAAGTTTCTTCGTTTTTCTAGCATCCAGACTTTTAATCATTCAGTGGATTAAGATGAAATTTTGTTGACTTCATGGAAGCTTCGTGTCATCAGAGAAAGACGGGTAGAGAAAGTTTGTGTCACTATTTCTTATGGCAGCACAGATCATTTCAGGGAATCTCTTTGTACAGTAAAGTTTACACAAAAATGTTCACATCAGCAAGACAAGTTACAGATAGACTGTGACCATTTAGGGAACCACAGGCATAACTTTCTCTGCTATTTACATCTAAGTTTTTGGCCTCAAATATTCAATATAAACTCATCACAGTTGAACATCTGTTCTGTTTCAACCTGAGCCACTGCGCATATTAAAATGTCTTGAAGATTCGGGGCTCTGAAGCTACAGTATTTCAGAGTGAGAGTTATAATACTTTTTTGTAGGATTAAAGGTTATTTTATCCTGTGAGGTAAAAGTATGTAAGAGGGACACTTAAGGACTTATTGGCATTATTTTCTCTTTTCTGTTGTTATTTCTGTAAAAGGCTTTGCGTTACAAAATTGTACAACAAATTTTATGTAAATAAAGTCTGACCGATTGATTGATTAGATTATAGCTTTATAAAGGATTAAATAATTAACCAAGATCATTGGAAATGATTGTGGTTGTCAACAGCAAACTGAGAGCAAAACAGCCAATCACTTTTTCATCACATGTTAAGCATCCTTCCAGTAAGTGGCAAAAATTTATCCATCCATCCCTCCCTCCCTCAAACCCTCTCTCCATCCATCTATATATTTATCCATCCATCCATCCATCAATCCATCCATCCATCCATCCATCCATCCATCCATCCATCCATCAATCCATCCATCCATCCATCCATCAATCCATCCATCCATCCATCCATCCATCCATCCATCCATCCATCCATCCATCCATCCATCCATCAATCCATCCATCCATCCATCCATCCATCCATCCATCCATCCATCCATCCATCCATCCATCCATCCATCCATCAGATCTTCGAGGGAAATATACCCCTTTTTTTCAAGTGAATTGAATCTGGTGTTTTTCCATCTAGGCCACTGTGTCTGACCTCTCTCCTCTGCCCAGGGAGACTGTTCCAGGTACAACAGAGCTCTCAAGATCACAGGGGAACTCAGACCCATCTTCCATGGTGATTTTAAGGAAGTGAAAGCCAAACACTGTTTTCCTAAATGATTAAAAAGGTATAAAAAAAAAATAATTAAATAAAAAATCACATATTTTTATCACAACAATGTGATCTGAGCATATATTTTGTTGTGGTATTTAGATTTGCTCAGACTATAAGACCAACATGTTAGGAGAAGTGGATTAGGTTTATACAACTGTTTTTGTTTGTTTTGTTTGTTGTTGATGTCTTATCATTGCATGAAAGCAAATCTCCTTTATAGTCTTCAATAAAAAATACAGTGTGGTTTGCCCACACTAATAAATACACACCGCATGTGTCAGTGTGTTTTATAGTTGAGTCACATTTAATTATTTACTCCTGTCTTTCTCAGGCAGTAGTGCTGTCGATTACTGCCACATTGGGCTGCCTTTTCTCCTCAGCTCTACATCCAGTCCAATACAATTCACTTTAATTTCCTTCAGAGGCTGCACTACACTGGCTCAATGGTTTAAGGCCGGCAAACCTCAAGGTTACATTGTCTGCTGCAACATTCTAGATGTATACATGTCAAGAAATAACAGTGATCAGCTGCACCACTCTAGCTTGGGGATTTAGTTGGATTTAATCAACTCAAACAAAACAGATTTGTTTTTAGAGGGAAAATCAGGAGACTGGGCCACTTTCTGGAGATGTTTCTTTCTTTCTGAAAGAGTTCAACTCTTAAATCTAAATTATGCCAGAAAACAGAATGCGACTCCATCACTTGTTTGGAAATTCTAAGAGTGTGTCCTCATCTTGATTACAGAAAAAATTACAGTCTTGGATTTGTGGAGAGACTTTATGCTCCAACATGCATTCTAATTAAAGGGTTATTCCCCTTTGGGCGTATTGTGAATGATTTTCAGAGTCTCGGTTTGTGTGTATACTGTATATGATCCAAAATTTTAGTGGCCAGATAGTTAGAAAGAAAAACTTCTTTTTTTGTGTCAAATTCATATTTGATGACTGCTGTATGTCAAGCATATTGGTAGTTTTTCTCTAGAATTCAACGTATGGTTAGGAATTATCCTGCTATTATTGGTTTTTTGATTGTAAACAAGAGGTTGTTATGAACATGCTATCAGTAGACAGAACAAGGCCTCACACAGAGGAAGAGTTTTCTCTTTCATACAGTTTTAAGCGGATTTTTTGCATGTTTTATCTATGTGAACCAGATCTAATTAAACTTCACCATTATAGCCATTTTATAACTTCATTAAACATATGTGATTCATTATTATTATTATTAATCACCAGCAATTCCTCTCCAGTGCATCAATGTGATAAATTCCAAACTTCAGTGAAATGGAAATAAATTGAGGCTGCATAAATGGATTGCATAGCAAGCCTTTGTTTAAACTATTTAAATGCAACAATGCTGCACTAAAAAGTAGCAGCAACACTACCCACAGCCCTCCAGATATAGAATATGGATTAAGAAAGTCCTTTCACCTACTGCAGAGGGGACTGCATTCTTCTGTTCGTGTCAGGTTGAAGCACAACCTCATCTTTATGCGCTCTTGTCAAGACAAGGAATAAATACAACTATAGTTTGTCTAAAAAATGTTGAATAATGAAAGGAAAAGAAGCCCCAGTGTGAAATGGTTTACCAGAACATTATCAGAGAAATGTTCTCATTAAAATCCACCAGCCTTATAGCATTGTGCTGTAAATGTTCGATTGCTCTGTTTTATATCATCTGTTAAAAACATATCTTGGATTAAGTTCAGTCAAATAAAAAGACATGAGCATGTCTGCCTTAAGACCTACTGCTGTGTTCGGGATGCCAAGGCAGGGATAGGATAAATATTTAACCACATGTGTTATTACACATGAATAGAAATAAAATGAATGAATAAAACAAGAGAAACTGGGGACAACCCTGGAGCTGGCTGTGGGAGAGAATAAGCTTCTGAATATAAAGATGAGTGTTCAAATCATTTACACAACGGTGAGGAAACTAGAGAATGTGAACAGTGAACTTATTCCTCAAGGATATTGAAGCATGGGGAAATGGTGGTGTGCAGGGATGCAACAGTTCTGGGCTCTCTGTGCAATTCTAATGAATGATGTATAGGACTTATTATACCATATTTCAACGTTTCCTTGTTTCATTTGTCAATTTGTAACACTTCTTTGTACTTTTCATTATGCATATTTTTCATGACATGTTCTAAATTGTGACAATTTTGGCTTTAGGCTGAATTTTCTGTAGGTACTTTTGTGAAGATGGAGTTTCCATTTTTGCTGACCCTGTAGTCTCGTCGTCTCATTGGTCAGCTTGCTGCAACTAGCCAGAACTTTCATAGCAAACATTCTGTGGGAGGGGCTGCAAAGCTCGGGTGGATAGAGCAATTGTCTGCTAAACAGATCTATGCCAGGTTCAGTTCCCCTGACTATGTGTCAAAATGTCCTTGGGCAAGACACCGAAATGTGTGTGTGACTAGGTGAATGAACATGTAGTGTCAAAGCGTTATGAGTGGTCACTTGACTAGAAAAGCACTATACTGTACATTTAGCAGTCACAAATCACTGATGATGTTTGAAAAGAAATACTTTACTTTTTCACTATTTTCCCTTTTATTTGAACTCTCTTTCTTTCCAGAAACATAAAACCAGTTAAACTACTATTTTCTAATAAAATCTAACTTAAAGCACATCTCAATAACTCTGGGGTTTGTTTACCATGCAGTACGCACCCCAAATCTGTAGGGGGAGCTCCATAGCGAAAATAGGCAACAGAAAAAGAAGACTTTTGTAAACCAAAGGCAACTTATGGTTGTTTTGAACAGGCGACGGCGAGTAACCTTGGCTTCAAAAGTATGTATAAAAAGTAATTACCAAAGCGGTATAAAGCAAAAAACTATTCTCAGATGAAATATGCGTGTCTGTCCAAACCAATTTATGATCTGCCGTGTAGTCATACAGACTTCCAGACCAAAACAAACACGAGCGTCAATGGGCAAAACAGCAAGTGTGGTTTTGGGTATAGGGAGACCGGATAGAGGAGGAAATGTCAGCTTTTTCATCAGAATGGGTCAGTCAAGCAAAATAATTACTTCCAAGCAGCTTTATGACTATGACAAAATTGCATGTGTCGTAGATAACTTCTTATCAATCGACGCTGCTGGTACAAAGAGTCTGCAGACAGAGGTCTTAATGATTCTTTTAATCAATCGAACAGAGCGGCCCTCCTTCGGAATCAAAGACCCCGAACTATTATTTCATATCTTCTTATATAGACCATGCGTTAACACGATTGGTTGATATCTTTATCTGCTTACCACCATGCTATCCTGAGATACTTGCAGTCTAGGGCATCTGATATCAAGTTATAATGTCAACTCTTATAATAGTCTGTGTACAAGCAACTACCTAATCAGCCGGACACCTGTTGCCTGGGTAAAGTTCACCTTTACCCAGAAGCTACACACCATAGAACTAATAAATATTACCTTCCACACTTTCTTCTGAACGCCCGCTGTAGTAAACAAAGTGAGGTCACTAATAACTGGCTGCGTGCGTTTTTACGCCGACGCTGTAAAAAATAGCATTTTAATCTCAGCCCAGGAGCGTAAAAATTCAAAAAGGCACTGGGACGGAATGAATACTACGGTATTTACACAGACATTTTAACATATAGCTGATTTTTAACTGATTTAGTATCGCAAACGCACGCCCAATACTGTTCCATGTATGGCGTTTTGGTGTTTGGTGTTTGAAACAAATATCTCAGGGAAGGATCCAAATCTCCAAAAAGTACCATAGGTGTCCAGTACACTTCAGTTTACATCACAATTAAGGCCC